>JAHBCN010008611.1:0-38323 GCA_019359885.1 Listronotus oregonensis | reverse complement strand
AAAACAACGTTTAAATTTTTCTCCTCCCAAAATTTTTTAAACAAAAAAAATGGGGTTTTGGGAAAAATAAAGACCTTGGGGGAAAAAAAATTTTTTGATAACAAACCCCCTCCATTTTTCCCATTTTATTTTTTAATTTAAACTTAAGGTCCCTTTTCCTGATTTTTGGGTTCGCCTGGCGTCAAAAAATCACACTAAAAAATTTTTTAAAGGTTTAAAAAATATTAATTGAATTTTTAAAAAAAAATTTGGGTTTGATTTAAATTTAAAAGATTTATTCCCTTTAAAATTTAATTAAAAAGGGAAAAGTTAGGTTTTTAAAAAAAATTGTTTAATTTTTTGTCCTCATTGTACAAAAAAAAACCTTAAATACATTTTGGTTTAAAACCTTCCATAAATACCTAACAAGATAATCCCAAAAAAAATTTAAAAATTTTTTAACTATTGTTTCAAAAAATAATTTTGAAAAAAAAAGATCAGGTAATTTTTTCAAAGTTATAAAATTATTATAAACAAACATTAAAATTTTTTGGGGGATCTTTTGGGTTCATGTATATAAAAAGGGCTCCTGGCGCAAAAAATTTATACCACAATTATTTAAACATTTTTTTAAGTACAATGAAGAGAAAGTTCGAAACATTTTAGATAATTAACAATTTTTATCTTTTAAAAATTTTAAAAATTTGTTAAATTTTCAAGGGGAATAAATTTTTGAAGTGTTCTGAAAAAAACCTAATTTTGAAAAATTTTTTTAATTAATTTTAATACCCAAAAAATATTTAGTTTTACTACTCGGTTTTAAACCCCAACCAAAAATTCGGGATCCATTTTCAGCGTTAAAAAATTATAAAAAGGGGATAGAACCCGGGAGATGGGTTTTTTTTAAATTTCCTCCCCTCAAGGATCTTTTTGTTTCCATCTCTGATGATTTTTAGTTATCATCAAAAATCAAGGCATTTTTTTTTTTTTTTTTTTAATAACAATTGCAATTTTTATTGGCAAAAATATCCAAAACACCTTTCAGATTTGTTCCCCCGTCGAATGAGACGTCTTTTTCCAAATTCAAACTTCGCAGGAAACACTTTTTATAGATAATTTTTTAAAGAGAAACCCCCCAAAACATTTTTTTTGAAATGGGGGAAGTTTCTATCCAAAATTTTTGGGCCCAAAATACGGGTCTGATAATTGGGGCAAGTTCTGCCCAATTTTTAAATTTAAATAAATTACTTTTTTAAAACCCCCCTATTAAGTGTCTCCCCAAGATTTTATTACTTTATCCTGTCAGTTTAAAAGAAATTTAAAAAAAAAGGCCAGATGGAAAAGGGGTTTTTATTTTTTAAAAAAAATTAAAAAAGCGAGTCGTCCTTAATTTTGAAAGAGAGTACTTAAAAATATAGATAATGGATTGAAACTAATTTATTGCCTAAAACTAATGGTAAAGGGGAAAATTTTATTGTAAAGTTAAATAAAAAAAAAACAATAATATGGATTAAAAATATTAAGATAATTTTTTTAGATTTTTTTTTATTAGTAGAAAATTGTTTTTTCCAAAAAGTAAACAACCATTTGCACGAAGTCACTCTTCCATTCCTACGTAATATAATAATCTAGGTTCTGAAAAAATATTAAATTTAAAAAATTGAGCGAAGTCATTACTGGAATGCAAATCTGAGAGAGGCGTTTGGATTTTTTTCAATAAAGTTCAATTAAAAAAACGAAAAAAACCATTTGATTTTTGATATAACTCAAAACCAAAAGTTGGATAAAAAGATCCTTAAAAGGGAAATTTTGAATAAAAGTCCTAACTCCCAGATTTCCATCTCCATTATTTATAGTTTTAATTTAACACTGAAAATGGGCCTCCGCGCGACCTTTTTGATTGCGCGCTCGGCGTCAAAACCGAGTACATCACAATAAACAACTTTTTTTAGGGTATTAGATATCAATTGAAAAATTTTAAAAAATTTTGGTGTACTCAGAACCTGTAAAGAATTCATTTTCGTTGAAAATTTAACTTAAAGTTAATTTTTCAACAAGTTAGACAATTGTTAATTAACAAGATTGTTTTGAACTTTTGTCTTCATTGTACATTAAAAAAATGTTTAAATAATTGTCGTTTAAATTTTTTGCATCGTAGGGCCCTTCTTATAAACTACCTGACAAGATCATGCCATAAAAATTTTAAATTATTTTAATGCTTTGTTTATACATAATAATTTTATAACTTTCAATATTACTCTGATTTTTCATTTTTTGTCATAAAATTGTTATAAACAAAGAATTAAATTTTTTTAAACATGTACGCCGTTGTCCTGTTAAGTATGTATATAAAAAGCAAAAAATTATTTAAACATTTTTTTTAATGTACAATGAGGACGAAAGTTCCAAACAATTTTGTTAATTGACAATTGTCTGATTTGTTAAAAAACTTACTTTAAGTTAATACATTCTTAGGGGAATAAATTCTTTGAAATGTTCTGAATACATCACACTTTTTAAATTTTTCAATTAATATTTAATACCCTAAAAAATTTATTTAGTGTGACGTACTCGGTTTTGACGCCGAGCGCGCAACCAGAAATGTCACGCTGCGGCCCATTTTCAGCGTTAAATTAAAATTATAAATAATGGGGATAGAACTCCGGGAGTTAGGACTTTTTTATCGGAAATTTCATCCTCTTCAAGGATCTTTTTTGCAATTTCCGCTATCTCTTTTGGTTTTTGAGTTATCATGAGAAATCAAAAAGGCTTTTTTTGTTTTTTGTTAATAAGAATTGCAATTTTTATTGGCAGAAAAAAATCCTTAAACCGCCTTTCTCAGATTTGCGTTCCAAGTCATATATTTTAGAATTCTTCTAACTATTTTTCGCAAGAAACACATTTCTCGACTAGACCACCAGATGCCATTGGCTCTAAGATGAACACTAGTAAAGAAAATTTTAGTTTTGAAATTTGAAAAAAAAGGTGATTTTTTTGGTAGTCCTCCCTCCTCCAGAAAAAAATCGGACTTTCAAAAGCAAATCTTGTATTTGTTTATTTTTCGTGGATTTGATCAAATTTTATTTTCAAATCACAAATTTTCCAAAAAAAATATGCATTTTTCTTAAAATTAGAGGCATTCACAATACTTACATAAGAAAATTGTGAAGTGAAAAAATTTTAACTGATATGGTTTTTAAAAAAAACATCGATAAATTTGCGAAATTTGGAATTTGACGATAAAATGATTTAATGCACGAAAAAAAAATACAAATAGAGAATTTGCTTTAAAAAAAAACAATTTTACCTGGTGGGCTATCAAAAAAAATCAATTGCAAATTTCAAATTGAAAATCTTCTTTACCCAAATGTCTCCCTTCAGGCCAATGTCTTACTTTTTAGAAAAAAAAAATGAAAATTCTAGAGCTGCCACTGGCCGCTACAAAAAATAATATTTATTTATTTTATATTATTTAAATGTAATATACTGTTGGAGAAAGTTTGATAGGTGTTACCTACCTTCTTTTTATATATTTTTTATAATCAGTGAAAATCACTGCTACATTTTATTTATCATACAAAATTATTTTTAGCACTTTCCAATGTACATAAATTACTTTTGTAATTTAATTCCTGACTAATTATCGAATTCAGTAAAGCATATTACATTTTAATTTTTAAGAACAAAGGTTCCTAGGTTTTAACCGTTCTTTTTATACTTGTTTTTGTTAGGAACCAAGAAGAGGCTATAACTAGTGCTTTCAGCAGAAGTATGAAAAATAAATGTTACCTTCATTTATTTACGTTTTGTTTAACTTTTCTATGCATTATGGTAATGCGTTTTCCTTTATTTGAAGGTGCTTTCGTCTGACAGTTTTGACTGGAATCAACCCATCCTTTGGATACTGTGTCGTGTGTATCGAACCATGTTTCATCAAGGTAAATTATGGATCTGTTTTCTAACCTATATCTTTTAATTTTTAAGGTAATTAAATCTCCAGTGGTAATCAGGATTCCATTACTACTTGTCTTTTGTCTATTTTGTTGTATTTAAATCCCATTTTACAAACAACCCTATGGAGGCTGGCACGGCTAATATTAATATTGGTTTCGTCTTCATCTAGCTTCTTTTTCAGTTTATTCAAGGTAGGAACAACTCCGCTTTCATAAAGACAATATATTTATCTTCTTATTAGGTCCTGATCACTACTGTCTATACGGTGAGATTGAAAATCACTACGTTTTTTTCTTTTGTTGAATTCTTCACTAATAATAATATCCCTTATCGATGATATTGAAGTTTTTGTAAGTAGACAGGTTTCTTTTAAAGCTTCTTGTTTAATCAGTCCTCTACTGATTAAAGTTTCATGCTCATTTTTCACAACCTGTTTTGCATCTAATGACAAATGGTTTCGACGCGACATAGTTGCATTCTCGTAAAACAACTTTTTCGAAACGCACAGTAAAAACGGTTATTCAACACTGCCACTAAAAGGTTAGCCAAAATATTTATATTCCTTATGGTCAATACTCAAGAAATACCTGGCCCACCCCTTCCATTATAAAATAATGGGTTTACCCAATAACAAAAGGTAATAAAATCGTTAAAGGTTTATTGGGGTATTGTCCGTCAAAAGTCATAGCGATATACTGTGAGACAGACTATACCTACTACGACACACTAAAACTAACTCAAGAATAATATTTCTTATTTGTTGTATTTCAAACACAAATATTATGTGTTGGTCATTTGGTGCTGTGATAATTGAAAATAATAATAACAAAAATACACACATTTTATAACAATCCATATGATGTCATTGTTAGTTTTGCATGTAAACGTTTAAAAATATTCACACGCTTGTTTGTGTAAAATAACAACTAAAATTAACCATATAACATTCTTTGGGATGTTTAGTGTTAAATTTTAGGATATTGGGATTAAACACTTTTATTAACGATAGATAAGATTAAAACAATTTGCTAATTCGCTGGTACACAAAGATATTGTTTGGCAAATATTTGAAATCGGGTAATTTCGTGGATAATGCCATTATTTTAAAAATGAGTTATTAAAGCCTTGTACTATATAATCTCTAAACGTTTTATTGCCTTGACAATAGAGAGATATGGGTACTATGCTTAGCGCTAACATGGGTAATTTTTAGTAAGGCGCTATTTTAAATAGCACGCGGTAAGTATATTTATTCATATTTAAACTAACAAAAACCAGTCATCTCCGGTAGCAAAAAAACATAAAATATCCTAAATAAACAATCCGTACAGGTCCCATAAAACCTTTCTTTGGCCGGGCTTTTCGGGAAATGTTCAAAAACTATTCTTTATGTTGAGATTAGTTAATCGAAAAATTACCGAAATATAGGCATTTTTCTAAAACAAAGCAATTTTTAGCACTAAATTAATTTGTTAAAAGGTTATTAATACAAGATTATTTGTGTTAGTATATTTTTTTATTATTTTATATTTGATAAACTTTAAAGGTCTCGCAAAGAAAACCACCTACGGAATTGGACGATTTTAAAAGCTGCAATGTAAAATATACTTTAAATAACATTATTTGAGAGAAAAAAATTGCGGATAAAGTAGTATTCACCAAAAAATCGCAATTAAAATTAAAAAATTGGTCATTATTTGATATTTAATTTCAAATATTTACGATTTACGAGTAATAAATACATGCATCGCTATAAGACGTTTACAGTGTTGCCAAACGGAAATATTATTGATTTATAATAAAAAACTTGGCCATTACCATTAAGATTATTTTTAAAATATTTGAAATTTTAGCCAGTTTTTTTTTATCTTGTGACAGTCCACGAAGGCTGATGCCTAAGTACTAACGTACCGTGGGTGTCTTAAGTGTGGTGAGAGGGAGTTTGTTCACACGGGACATAAATATTTGAAGATTGGGAGGAGAAGGAAAAACTTCGGCGGGCAGCAGGTTCCACAGTCTTGACACTCTAGGGATGAAGGAACGAAGAAATCGGGAAGTTCGGGGCTTCTTAACTGAACTGTAAAAGTTGCACTACGTGTTGCTCTGTTGGAAGCCACCAGAGAAGGAATTATACTGGCCAATTCCTCTGAGCAGAAGCCGTGAAAATACCTATAGAAAGGCGACAGATCCCCAACAGCTTGCCGGTGGGCAAGAAGAGGAAGCCTTTCTGTGAGCGTTGGATCATTAATAAGACGAACGGCCCTTCTTTGAATGGAGTCCAGAATGCTAAGTGTTGTAAGGGACGCCATTCCCCAGACATGAGAACAATATTCTAAAGAGGGTCTGATTTGGGATACGTACAGAGTGTACAGATTGGAAAAAGAGAAATGTTTTCTGGCTCGGAAGAGGAATCCAAGCTTTTTTGAAGCTGCCGAGGCTATGGATGTAATGTGTTTGTGCCAGTTGAGGTTATTCTCAAAAGTAACGCCGACAAGATTAAACGACTCTTTGTTCTGCAGAACTTGGCCGCTCATATGTAAGGGATGAGCATTGGCAGACTTTTTTCGCGATAGCGAACATGACTGTGTTTTCGAGGCATTAAACTGAACAAGATTTTTGGCGCCCCAATCCAAGATAATTTTGAGGTCTTGTAAAAGAGATATCTGCATTGACCTGCGCTTGTTTTCTAAGTCAGAATTACATGGTGGCTTAAGAAATTGAATGCTAGAATGGAGGGTAGAAGAAACAGCGTGGGTGCCAGCACTGAGCCCTGGGGCACCCCAGCATTAATTTGGTAGAAGCTGGAGGAATGACCATCTACACTAACTGATATACGTCCATTAGAAAGGAAACTGGAAAGCCAAGAGCAAAACTTAGGTGGAAGACCGTAAGAAGGAAGTTTGTTAAGAAGCCCATCATGCCAGACCTGATCGAAAGCTTTGGATATGTCAAGAGCAACGATCGGGAATTCACCAAGAAACTCAAGGGACTTATTCCAGTTGTGTGAGACAAAAGGAAAGAAGATCAGCTGTGGATCTACTGTGACGGAATCCATTACAAATTTAATTGGGAAAAATAAAAAGCTGCTTTAACTAACTAGAATTAACCATGACCGACCAGAACAGCGCATTTTTGATAAACAAAATTTACAATTTAACGAGGAAAACCTAACCAGCATTAACCAAAAACTAACCAGAACTAGGTGATAGTTTGGAAGTTGTTTTTTGTTAGTTCTGGTTAGTTATTTCTATATCAATAATGACAAATTATTAATAATCATCTGGCAGCATTGCTTATTCAAGCAGAAACATGACAAAAAATGGCATTGTATCATCTCTTTATATGGAAATTAAAGAAATGATTTTATTTTGATAATGTGAGTGAAAAATCTTTTTTGATCATATAATAATATGTGTTTTCTTATGGAGTAAAAAATAATTGAAAAAAAAATTATAACAAAATACAGCTGTTTAAAAAAGACGCTAAAGTTGTACGAAGCCCCAGTTTATATTTTATGTACTATATTTCTCAAATTTAATTAAAAGACATGAAGCATCCGCAATTTTTTTGCTTAAAGTGCTTGAAAAATGATGAACTTTCGAATGTATAACCAAAAAATAACGAATTCCGTGGGTGGTTTTCTTTACCAGCACCGAACTTTAACAATAAAAATATTTGTTAACTCAAAAAAAAATAAATTATTTTGAACCAGTGGTGCAGTTTCCAAAAAAAATTGACAAAAAATAAAAATTATCCTGTAAATCTCAAATTTTGCATATGAGCTAAAAATTGTATAAAGGAAAACTTTTTCTAATAACTTTTTTATTATTTTCAAAAAAAACCTGCCTTTGAATTTTTTTCAAAAAAATTAAATTGGACAAATAATGCGAATCACGTGACTAACTGTTTTTTAGGGTAATTTTTATCTTGATCAAAGCAGAAACTAATTATAATGTTAAATTTCATAGAATAAGAAGTACGATTAAACAATGCCCAAGAGTTATTTTTGAATACAATATTATTTATTTATTTTTAAAAGAATAAAAGACATAATAACTAACTTGCCCACTTTTTAGTCTTTACGCACTAATTGGTAATTATTATGACTTAACAAAAAGGCTCACTGTTCTAACGTTATATGCAATTTAAGCGCTACGATGAATTAATTATTCCGAAATAATTAAATTAACATGATGATATAATAATTTAAATTCATAAAAGCAGCGTGGAGCGGATATCCGCACATGTCTTTAACAAATAAGAACATTGGGATGGTATAAATGGAAATACGGTTTAAATAATTCAAAGAACACCCTGCTATGTTTATATTATTACTGTCTTTTTAAATATTTTTAGGATATCAATCATTAATTAGAATTTTAGCAATAATAAAAGCAGCTTGTAAAATCCAAAATACAATAAAACTAATTTTTGTTTCCCTTAAAAACTAACTTAAGCATTAATTGCACTAATTTTAGATACTTGCACACATATCTGTTGGCGACTTCTATTTTTTCTTATATCTAAATTTATCTGCGTCAATAAAAAAGGTGTCAAAATTTGCAAATTGCCGGCAATAAGTGTGAAATTTTAAATCTATTAAACAGAAACGCATCTTTATTAGGTTTTAAAGCACTATGTTAACTCACCCTCTAAAAGGGGAGTTCCACAGGCTTAAAGACATAAGAAAGAGCGATGTCTATGAATGAAGACTAAAAATGATTTCCTTATGCAACACACACCTGTTATGACCCGGGCAAAGGCCCCAAATTGAAACTTACCTGTAAATGAATAGGGACCTTTTTCACTGGAGTGCTCATAGTGGTCCTTTTCCTTTATTTCCTACTTTCGAGTTTTAAAATCGGGCCCGGCTGTTTTTATCGATACGGACGTACTTAGGCAATACACTAACTCGAACAACAAGACGCGCTTTGCGTTGAATCGAGAATCTTGCCTCTTGCTTGCACCGATCTATTGGCTGGTGCGCCGCTGTATAAAGCGCATGCGTATTTACACTATGCCGTGAACCCTTCTTGGGGACACCGGCGCCGGCGGCAATCCTTCAAAGCATATATGCCACTAACAACCTATTGTCTATGAGTATTTACATTAATTTATTAACTAGGTGAAATTGTTTATTTATTTTTTTATCTTAAAGATAAATACATATATAAAATAGTGTTTAACCTAGTTCTGTAGTTAAGTTTTCTTTTAAGTTTATAAAACTATGGAAAGTATCAAAGACGGCGACGCTACGCTGCCCAAATATCGATCAAATAAATATAGGGTGACCATCCGCCCTATCTAAAGAGAGCAAGTTCTTTTTGCATAACTTTTAATATATGTGCTATTTTTATTAATGGCTACATGCTGTACCTTTTTATATATTATTAACACAAGGGAGTTTTGCGAAAGGCATTAAATATGGTTTTGTAATTTCAGTATAGGGTCGAAGGACCAGCACCAAATGGTCTGTCACCCGATAATCAGACAATTAGATGTAAAGCTACGTTTCCGACCAACCGACGAAGATCCAGTACTTCGGCGTAATTAAGGTTATATTTGTTATTAAAGTTGAGATTCATAGAAAATAAAATAGGACTTCTTGATCATGTAATACAGGTAATCAGTAGATTTTAGATTTAATAATTTTCCTCAGTGAGGTCTTCAAATGAATAAAGTGTGTTCATATAATTGGGTCCACTAAAAGTTGGTCAGTGTCGGTGTTAATGGTGTTAAATTCAAGGTCATTTATAGTAGTTTAAGTACACATTGATTTAAAAGTAAATACACATTTATAATCTCCCTAATAATATTTAAAAGTTAAAGATTACACAGCAACCAAAGACCTTCCATTCATCTACTACTAAAAATGATTATTTATCCTTGATTTTATCTATTTGAGATGACTAGCTAAATTCTGTCTTACAATAAAGTGATGAGTTGGTAGTTGAAGTACTTAGATTCTTATTATCAGTTAAAATAACTATACATTATTTTTTGACAGCCATCAATTAGGACTGACTTTGGAAAGGGCACCATAAAATTATGGTTATTTAGAAAAAAATCCATAAAAAGAAATAGAAAAATGAATTCAAAAGCAACATTGGCAATATTTACTGTATTACTGGGATGTATGTTAAATAATGTTTTTCTGGAATATATTATAAAGTAAGTACTACCCAAATTAAGGTAAACTTTTGCACCTCATACTTGATATCTTATTTTTTTTTGTATTTTAGGTTAGATCCGGGTGCTGGCCACCTAATAACGTTCTTACAGTTCTTGTTCATAGCTGTCCATGGCTTTATATTTACTTCTAAGTTTGGTACGGTTAAACCGAAAGTTCCTCTTCGAGATTACCTAGTTTTAGTTACCTTTTTCTTTATCACCAGTGTCGTAAATAATTGGGCATTTGATTTTAACATTCCTGTACCATTGCATATGATTTTTAGAGCTGTAAGTATTACCTTTCTTTTTGTTTATACCTAAAGTCCAAAATTTCTGTCAGTGACTCATTTAATACCGGCCACCCAACCGACGAAGCGGCTGAATAAAAATCTAACACTAGTAAATGATTTTTAAGCCTATGATATACTTTTCCGCTCAAATAACAGTGAACCGCCCAAAAGTTTCATCGCCACGTTGTCATAATTCGCAAAAATAAGTCAACAGCCAGCGATCGCACTTAAAATAGCACGCCAATATGTATTGAAATCATTGTTATCGAGAAGACAATAAAAGTGGCAACACACATTCCTTAGTTTACAACTTGAAGAGACTTGAAAATAAGCATATCGACAGGGTTTTTGTGCTGTTCGATGATTTTATTTAGTTATTATTGATTATGGACAGATTTTGTAAGTTTAAATTTTAATTGCTATACAGGGTATTTTCTAAATATTATAAATTTCTAATAATTGTAGTATACAGATATTGTATGTGCCAATTTTATTATAGTTTATCTTATTTAGTGTATATAATTATATATAAAGATTTAGTGTTGTTAAGTGTTTTTAATTCTGTAAACTATGAATATTAACCAACCTTTAACTAGTTATCCGCCTACAAAAAACTTAGTTGACGTTAAAAAACGAATAATGGTTAAAAATGTTTACTATGGATTCGGGAACGAAATCCAGAACTAACCACTTTGGATGCTGCAGAGATATGTGCAACTTTAACAAAAGTTTTTTTCGCGTACGGTATTCAGGGTTTTAAAAGGCAAAAAAACAATATTAGTAATTATTCGGATACTGGAAAATGCGATTTTTTCGCTATTTTTTGCACACTCTTTACCTTTCGATTGTTAAACATGAATCAGAAGAATTGTTTAATTTCATTTTACGACATATCCCTTTAAATTCTGTCATTTGCACGAAAACATATTTAAAAAACTCATACTACTTTAATATTAAAACTCAATTCGAAATTCTAAAAATGTTGACCTGTTACCAAGTTGTAATAGTTTTCTTTATAACATTTTTATAAGGTATGCGAACCTTGCTTCGCCGAACGAATGTTTGATCAAAAATATTCTCGATATAGAAATCTTAAATATGGAACACGAAAGACCGAAATAGTTATTGGATTCTACAATCTGATGATCTCAGGGCTGTGTTCTTATAGTGGATATTTTTAATGAAACAATGCGTGTGAATATCATATTTAATATTGAAATTGCAAGATCGGTGTTGAATTGGCAAGTCGGTGAACTTGGATTTCTATCGTCTGCTTTTAATCTTTTTAAATTTATGTTAAGACTAAAATTTTATTATTTTTTTCATGTAGCAAAATAAAATCAGAGAAGGTAAAATTAAAGTAAAAATGTTTTTTTGGAAAACGTTGAAAATCGCCAAAAAACTCAAATTTCTGTTCTATGACCTCAAAATAGGAGGTGTGCAAAATTAAGCAAAAAAATACATTTTTCATTAATCCGAATAATACCAAAATAATATAGACTTGTTACTAATTTAAAGGGTTGATGAAAATGTGAGACAATAACTTTTGCTTGTAAAAAATATTTTCATGTTTTGACGAAATTTTATCATTTATTTTCTAAAATGCATACGCCACTGGAATTGATTCCCCTGACCCCACACAACCCGGGGCAATCTAAAAGCAAGCTATGCGTCATTGACAGAAATTTTGGACTTGAAGTATAGTTATATAAATTAATAAAAACTTAAAAAGTGTTTTTGGTGGGTTATATACAGGGTGATTCATGAGGGAAAGTATTTTTTGGGGTGTGTCAGGGTCCCAAAAAAAAAAAGTATATACAAATAAGGTCCCAAGGTTCATTTTCAAAATACAGGGTGTTAAAGTTTATTTTAAATTTTTTTATTTTAAATAAAATTATCAAACCCAGTTATGTTTTTCTGACATAAAAAACAATAATTTTATTGAAAATTAAAAAAAATTTTTTTAATTATTAATTTGTTTTATTTTTTTAAAATTTTTATAATAAAATAGTGATTGTTTTTTTAACCAAATATCTTGAAAAGGTTGCTCAAACAACTTTAACAGAAAATTTTAACGTAAAAAGACAAAACAATTATTTAATTTATAAAAAATACAGGGCCGTACAAAAAAGGGAGGTGGCACCCTACAAGTAAGAGCCATACTAAAATTAGGTTCGAACTTCAAACCCAAAAACCCCCGGATACCAATTTTTATTTAAAATATAGTTATAAAACCAAATAAGAATATTCTAAAATTAAATAAATAACTTAATCTATTTTTAAAAAAAATAAACTTCATCAATCCTAGGTCTTCCTATTTTCCTAGAACGATGCGATTTCCCCGTTTACAGCTAAACCAATTTTGGATAATGAAACTTGTTTTTTTTCATTGATTTTTTTAAGTTTTATTTAAAAACCCCAGTCCAAAACCCAAAGGACCAAAAAAATTTTAAAGCAAAAAGGGAAAAAAGATAAAGCTTTCAAGCCCTTTATATTTTAGAGTTTTTATTTGGGGAATACGAAAAACCGACCCAAAAATTAAAATTTTGTCCAGAAGGGTTTTTGGGATGGCTCAAAGGTCCCAAAAAATTTTTTCCATTTTCCCCGGGAATTAAGGTCATTTCATCTAGGTTTTACGCTTCTGAACCCAAGAGGCTCTAACACAGAAGGATTTTCGCTAAAAACAGAGCTCTTTTTATAATATCATTTATCTGCGGTTAGAAGAACCCCCGCTTTTTTGCAGCTTTCCCCATGTAGGTCATAAATATCAGCATTTTCCCGCAAACGGGTGTGCTCTCCACACACAGGCAGCCCCGTCATTATCATAGATTTTATTAAAAAAATAAAAAAAAATAAAAAAAAAAACTTTAACACTTGTATTTCGGAAACGGGCCTTGGGGGAACCATGTTTGTATAGATTTTTGTTTTTTTTTGGGACCCTGACTTGTACCTAATTGACTTTTCCCTTGAATTAGTTTTATTTTTTTTTTAATTGAACCATAGAACTACAAACCCGGGGTAGATATCTCCCAAAAGGGAAATTTTTGATAAGAAAACAAACTTTTTTTTAATTGTATCTGGTAAATTTCCCTTTTTTTTTAAATATTTTTTATAAGAGAAATAAAAATAGATTTTTGAAAACCAATATTTTATGGATATTAATTTGATTTTTCCATTGATCGAATTCTCACTTTGTTTGTGTTTTCAAAGTCCCAAAAAATTTTTTTTTAGAAAACATCATGATTATATTTTTTCGCTTTACGTGCCCTTTTTTAAACCCCGTTGGAAATTTGAAAAATTGGTTTTTTAAAAAAAATAGTTATAAATTTTTGTTTTTAAAAAATGACTTTTTTGATTTTTTTTTCAGTACGTAGCTATTAAAAAAAATTTAACCAACTAAATCTTGATAAAATTAAATTTGTTCACCATTCCCGGGGAAAAAAAAAAATTAAAAATCCGGGGGATCTTTTTAAGGGTGATGTATCTCTTATTGGGGGGTTAGATTTAAAAAAAAAATTTTGGGAAAAAAGCCCCCAAAACAAATTGGGGAAATTATTTTCGAGTTTGTCAAACGCCCCCCGGGGGGTGTAAAAACCAACACCAAGAAAAAAAATGGGGTTTTTAAGAATTTTGTCTAATGAAAGTATATCGATGATATCATTTTCATATTTATTGACCATTTCCCAACATTTTTTGTAAAAAAACTTTTTTGTTCTATCTTTTAAAATAAAGGGTGGGGTTCAATTGTTTTTTTTTAAACAAACCAAGTTTTTCTCCTGTTTTTTGACCGATTTTAGAAACTTAGACTCATATGAAAGAGCATAATTTGCACTACAAAACGCTTATTTGGTTTTAAATTTTTTGACTTTGCTGTCGCCCAGATGGCGTTAACTGAAATGGTAGCAAATTTTTGAGTTTTTTTCGAAAAAAAAATGTAATGGTATATTAATTTTTATATATTTTAAAAAAAAGATAAATTTCTTTATAATTTAATAAAAATAATTTATTATCTACCTTTTTTAACCGTTGATATTGACCAAAATATAATTTTATTACATTAAAAAACACGCCACTGTTTTTTATCAAAATAAAAATCAGTTTTGTAATTTTATTAGTTGCTAACAAAAAACCCTTTTCTTTTTTGTTAGACAAACGGTTTTGGATTAAAAATAAGATATGTTTACATGGGGCGCCCATTTTCGAAACATACAATTTACATATTTGGAAAAAAAAATTTTAAAAAACTTCCAACAACAGAAAGGGGCAATAACACAAAAAAAAGAACACGAACTTTAAAAAATATGTTCAAAATGTTGTCCATTATTTTGAAAAAGCACCCGGTCCAATTTCTTCTGGGGGAGTTGAAAGTTTTCAATTTCCGCCCTTGGTTAATATTTATGGCGTTTTTGAATTTGGACTATCATGCCTTCTCGAGTATTAATAAATTATGAACTAATGCATTTCTCTCGCTAATTAAGTAATTATTAATGATAAAAATAATAGGTAATAATTTTATTATTGTGAGATGTAATTTTTTAAAAAAAAATGTTGAACCTTTAAATTTCATTGTAAACCTATTTTATTTTTTCAATCCAAAACTGTTTGTCTAACGAAAAAATGTCAAGGTTTTTTGTTAGCAACTAATAAGAGATTAAAAACTGGGGGTTTTATTTTTAAAAAAACAGTTGCCATTTTTTAATGTAATAAAATTATATTTTGGTCAATATCAACGGTTCAAAAAAGGGGATAATAAATTATTTTCATTAAATTATAAAGAAATTTATCCTCTTTTTAAAAAAATATAAAAATTAATATACCATTTTCATTTGTTTTTTTCGAAAAAAACTCAAAAATTTGCTACCATTTCAGTTAACCCAACCAGCGGCGACACAAAAAGTCAAAAATTCAAAACCAAAAACGTTTTTTAGGAAATTATGCTTTTCATATGAGTTTTTCAAAAGGCGAAAGGGGAAGGTTTTTTAAAAAAATTAACTTCCCCACCGCTTTATTTTGATAGATAGAACAAAACGTTTTGACAAAAAAAAAAGTTGGAAAATGGTCAAAAATATGAAAATGATATCATCGATATACTTTCATTAGACAAAATTCTTAAAAATCCCATTTTTCTACTTGGTGTTGGTTGTTACGCCCCCCTAGGGAGTTTGGGCAAAAATCGGTAATTTTCAGCAATTTTCTTCCTTTTTATCGATTTTTTTCTCAAATCTATACGACCAATATCTTATGAGATATGGCCGCTCGCTACCCTTAACTGATCACCCTGTACTCATAAGTCATATTACTGCTTTTAGAACGATTTTTTTTTTAATAATAATAATATATTACAATAATAATCAATACAATAGTACAAACAAAAACTATAAGTAATTATGTGCACAATGGACATAGGTCTGTGTGTGCACATTGTAAATTTGGCAAATATTACAAATGTATCTTAAACTTTAGCTATCTAAACTGACAATTTTTTTTTCTAATGACAACGACAATAAATTTATGTTAAACTTTACCTATTTATACTATAACAATTTTATATTCTAATGACAATATTATTAAAGCAAAAATCCTGTAGGGTAAATATTTACCCCGGTTTGTAGTTTACAGGTAAAAAAAACAGTTTTTTATTTTAGGATTAATTATGCATTATTTATACAATTTTGACTGTCTTATACATTATTATTTTTTTTGTAGGGTTCTCTTATAGCTAATATGATAATGGGAATTTTAATCTTAAATAAAAAGTATACCTGGGATAAATATTTATCAGTATTAATGATAACTGGAGGAATAATAATTTGTACATATTATTCATCGGAGCAAGTTGGGAATGTAAGTTTTTATTTTAATTTAAAGGGAATTCTGCTATTAACAGGGGAATTTTAGGCCTGTGCTAACTGTGATATAAAAGAATATATGGGAGCACACCCTAGCAAACCAAATGACGCTGTAGATATAGATCAGTTTTTCTGGTGGATTATCGGGATTTTACTTTTAACTGGTGCCTTACTTTTATCAGCTAGAATGGGTATTTACCAGGAAACATTGTATAAAGTTCATGGCAAACATCCCGAAGAAGCACTTTATTATACGGTAAGAAAAATTTTAAATTTGACATTTTTGTATAATGAGTCCAAGGAAGTTTAAAGGTGTATGGAAGCCCAATGCTATGGCCCATTCGATCAAAAAATGTCCAGCCCAGTATGAAAATAACTGTCAAAGTTGGCCCCGCCGATTTTGCACAATAACGAAATTCCACGAAAAAATTAATGTGTTGCCTACTTACACACTGATAAATCAGTGTGTAGTTAGGCAACACATTATACTTTTATGAGAGCCGTATTAGTTTCGATTGTTTTGCTTTGTGTAATTATATTTTGTGGTTGCAGAAGTTTTTTGGATAGATAAAAACCTTATTTTAGTGATTAGTGTTTATTAAATTGTGACTATAATTTTGTGTTTGTTACTTATAATATAACAAAATGACTAGAGATTGTATGGTTTTGTCTTGCAAATCTAAGGTTAACATACCCGGCATTTTTTACTTTAGGTAAGTATTTCTTATATTTAAATTAGGTGCTTCTTATGAGACGTAACGTTAGGTAACCGAATAAATAATAATATATTAATTATGAATAATAGAAAATGAAAATTTTATAGGAAATAGCAGTGAGAAAATTAAGGCAATCTTAACTATCTTTTTCAAGATTTGCACAATGTTTGTGTGTTTCTGTGGGTTATTAAAAAGAAATAAGGTTTACATTTAGGTACTTTTATTTCATTTAATAATTTAGTACATTCTTTTAAAGGATCAAAATTGTTAATTACTGGGCAGACCAGGCAAATTTTATTATATACAGGTCCCTCTAATTGAATAAAAGAAAGTTCAATTTTATGTTAAAGTTTCTTTTTGCTTTTTCTTTATTTGTTTTAAAAAAATTAGATTTTTGCTTTCTTAAACTTACATTACCAACTTTTTAAGCTCGACATACTGTAGACACATAATATTTAACGGTTACTGTTACAGTGGATACCTAGGTACCAAAGGTTACTAAACATTTTTAACCACTGTTATTCTGTCTCATGAATGTTTGTTATTAGTGAAAAGTATATGCCTAAAAAGCAGTTAAAAAAAATTTCACTTTTTAATGTACAACCACAATCTTAGGATTAGATTAAACTCATTTACACTATCTTGCCCTTCTTTTATCACAAAATTGTGATAAGTACATGAAACTGGCATACAATGTTTCAAATTTATTTTTTAAAAAATCGTGTTTTTATTTATTTACAAAGATTTTTGGTAAAAATACAAACTCCCAAAAATATCGACCATTTAAATAGAAGGCTGTAAAGTGGCGCGATCTATTCTTTCCATATTATATCAGATGATATAAAATCCAATATTACACAATAATTTTAAATATTCTATTGTAGTATCGTTTAATAACCAACAATTGTGTGCAAAAAATAAAAAAAAAAAACAGTGAATGCTTGAATTTGACATTTGATGATGTCAACTTTATAGATAGTAACAAAGAATTATGGAAGTCTGGCTCTGACCTACTATTCATTGCGCAAACTCCGCGGGGCCAATCCCCCGATTCCCGCTGCCCTGCACGCCTGGACATTTTTGTTCTACAGTATTGGGCTTTCATACACCTTTAAACTTCCTTGAATGAGTCTTGCAAATTTTTATTCCTATAAAAAATATGTTTGGTTTAATTGAGATGGTTTAGCTTAAAGTAAACTTGGCCTTTTACCTTTCTTATAGTAATAAAACAGCAATAATGCTTAATATTAAACACACATACACAAAATTATCCTCACATGTGTGGATGATTGGTTAAAATTGGGGTAATATTTTTGGTCATAAAAAATCGAAAAACGGGGATATTAACATGTTTTTTTTTTACATTTTGTTCTGTTCTACGGCGAATCTTTTAAGAAAAATCGAAAATAAAAGTTGGTGTTAATTTTTATTTTGAAAATAAAAAATGGGTATTTTTCACGTTTTTCGTCAATAGAATGCATCCATTTAAGTTTAGCAATTTCTAGTAAAATGTTTCATATTCTACGTGTAAAGACAAATAATTTCAAATACATTTTTTTAAGTATTAATTTTGGGATTTTTCAAATATTTTTTCCTTTTTTTTATTTGAAAACTTGACGTTTAAAAAAAATATATTTTATTTTCGATAAACTTTAGAAATAAAATTATTTGACAACTCAAGAAAAATTTAGATTTGTTGATTTAAGGGGGGAAATAGGTGTAGAGCGGCGTATTTTTAGTGATTTTCTATATTTTTTTAACACAAATGGCATTTATGTATTTTATTTAAAGTTTGGGGTTATTATATACATATATTCAACTATGTATACTGAGAGGGCACCCAGCAGCGAAGGGGAAGCGAGAGTACGTCTCGGTCGCGAATTTTCGCTCGACGCGCTAGGTTCACAAGCATTTTTAACAATGTTTTCCAAACTTATATGAAACTGCGAGATATAGAATCTCTAGCTTTTAATCTCAACTTTAAAAAGCTGTTTTAAAAATTCAAATCGGACTATTCGCCTAATATTTACGACACTTGCAAGATGAGGGTCTAATTTGTTTATAGTGCGATTGAATAAAAACTATTAATGCGACAATTTTCATCTTTCGGCAGCTTAAAGTATATGTTATTGACTACCATTTTTCAAAAAATCGGCTCCTAATATTAAAAATTAACGAAGATACGAATTTTTGAAAAAAGGTCTGTTTTAAGCGTTTCTCCAAAATCAATAGTATATCGACTGCCATAATTTCATAAGATTGTAAAATAAATTATATAGTATGTTAAAAATTGCAATCCTGTCATTGTTCATTAAATTTTTGTTCTTTTACAGCATCTATATTCACTTCCTGGGTTCCTGCTATACTCCAGCAGTATATGGACACATGCAGATCTAGCAACAAAGAGTGACCTATTTACAGTTCCGTTGACCAACATAATTCTGCCAACCATTTGGGTGTATTTAATTTTAAATGTATTGACACAATACATGTGTATTAGTTCAGTTTACGTTTTAACTACCGAATGTACCTCTTTAACAGTTACTTTAGTTATCACTCTTAGAAAATTTTTGTCTTTAATTTTGTCAATTGTATATTTCCAAAATCCATTTACTCTGGCACATTGGTTCGGTACCATTTTAGTTTTTAGTGGTACATTGATTTTCACTGAAGTACCAAAGAGAATTAGTGATCAGTTTAAAGAGAAAGAAAAGGTTAAGGATAAGAAAGTTAAATAGATATTTAACAGTTTTGGTTAGGTAATTATGACAATTTGTATATCTTCTGTTTGTGTTTGTTGTTATAATCTAGTCTGTGAGAAGGTTATATTGTTGTATTTATTTTTTACGTTTATATTAGAACCGTTTTACACTTACAAGAATTATTCAGAAAATTATTGCCATGATTTTGCGAAAATTTACACAATAATTACATTAGGTATTAAACCTTTCTTTGGCCGGGCTTTTTGAGAATGTTCAAAAATCATTATTTATGTTGAGATGAGTTAATCGAAAAATTACCTGAATATAGGTTTTTTCCAAAACAAAGCAATTTTTTGCTCTAAATTATTTTGTTAAAATGTTTTTAATACAAGAAGATTTGTGTTTGTAGATTTTTTAGTATTTGGAACAAATCAGTAATAATTATTTTAATCTGGACAAAAATTTTCGAACGTGCTTCCGAGTGTATTGAAAGTTTAGTTGTGTAAATAAAAACGTGTATAAGCTACCGAAAATTTTATGACTGGTTTTTTTCTTGGTTAAAATATGAATAAATAAACTATTTTATAGTACACTAAAATTTTGGTGGTAAAGTTCACCAGAATTTTTGTATGTGTAAAACGGCTCTAGCATACTATGTGTAATCTAAAACAGTGTAAAAAATTCTGTTTGTTCATTGACATTATTAATTAGTTTTATAAAAAAATGAGTTGTTTTATTTATACTTCTACTTGTTACGCTATTAATAGAAACTCTCAAGATTCATTATATTGGTAGAAACTGGGCGAATGTGAATTTATTTTTTTATGTCTATGACAGCCGACGAAGGCTTTCCTGCGTACCATGGGTGTCGCCAAATAGTTGTTTGTCTCTGCTACTATCTATAAAACTTATGTTTGAGAGGAAGACTTATTGGCGCTTTCCCTCGCACGATCGAACGGCAAAGCCTCTAATAGGTAAAGCCTCAAAGGATGAAATCTTCGAGTATATGTATCTACAAGAGGCAGCCTTACTGCTTGGCCAGGAAGAATAGGTGTATAACTTTTCTCTCTCGCTCCGCTTGTTGATTGATCGGCGGAAAGGGGGAAAATAGCTACCCTTCTTCTCTATCACCATGTGGTAAATGGTAGGCGGAGACGGGCCGGCCAGTTAATACCAAGGAAGTTTAAAGGTGTATGGAAGCCCAATGCTATGGCCCATTCGATCAAAAAATGTCCAGCCCAGTATGAAAATAACTGATAAATCAGTGTGTAGTTAGGCAACACATTATACTTTTATGAGAGCCGTATTAGTTTCGATTGTTTTGCTTTGTGTGATTATATTTTGTGGTTGCAGAAGTTTTTTGAATTGATAAAAACCTTCTTATTTTAGTGATTAGTGTTTATTAAATTGTGACTATAATTTTGTGTTTATTGTTTGTTACTTATAATATCGTAACAAAATGGCTAGAGGTTGTATGGTTTTGTCTTGCAAATCTAAGGATAACATACCCGGCATTTTTTACTTTAGGTAAGTATTTCTTAGATTTAAATTAGGTGCTTCTTATGAGACGTAACGTTAGGTAACCGAATAAATAATAATACATCAATCATAAATTATAGAAAATGAAAATTTCATAGGAAATAGCAGTGAGAAAAGTAGGGCAATCTTAACTATCTTTTAGATGATTTCCACAATGTTTGTGTATTTCTGTGGATTATTAAAAAGAAATAAGGTTTACATTTAGGTACTTTTATTTCATTTAATAATTTAGTACATTCTTTTAAAGGATCAAAATTAATAATTACTGGGCAGACCAGGCAAATCTTAATTTATACAGGTCCCTCTAATTGAATAAAAGAAAGTACAATTTTATATTAAAGTTCCTTTTTGCTTTTTCTGTATTTGTTTAAAAAGAAATTAGATTTTTGGTTTCTTAAACTTACATTATCAACTTATTAAGCTCAACATACTGTAGACACATAAAATATTTAACGGTTACTGTTACAATGTATACCTAGGTACCAAAGGTTACTAAACATTATTAACCACTGTTATTCTGTCTCATGAATGTTTGTTATTAGTGAAAAGTATATGCCTAAAAAGCAGTTATAAAAATTTTCACTTTTTAATGTATAACCACAATCTTAGGATAAGATTAAACTCATTTACACTATCTTGCCCTTCTTTTATCACAAAATTGGTGATAAGTACATGAAACTATCAAACAATGTTTGAAATTTATTTTTAAAAAATCGTGTTTTTATTTATTTACTAATATTTTTGGTAAAAATACAAAACTCCCAAATATATCGACCATTTAAATAGAACGCTGTAATGTGGCGCCATCTATTCTTTCCATATGTCAACTTTATAGATAGTAACAAAGAATTATGGAAGTCCGGCTCTTACCTACTATTCATTGCGCAAACTCCGCGGGGCCAACCCCCCGATTCCCGCTGCCCTGCACGTCTGGACAATTTTGTTCTACAGTATTGGGCTTCCATACACCTTTAAACTTCCTTGGTTAATACGCAGAGCGGTCCTTACATGATACTATTACTAGAAGATAAAACCACTTGGCGATTTAATTTCGTACGACGTTGCGCATGACGTCACTCGATGACAACAATTCTGCTTGTCGGTTGGGAAAGCAGTGTTTTAAAGCCTTTTTTAACGTTTATTGTATTTTGGCATTACTTATGACTTTTAAAAAATAAATAAATCATGCGCTTAATCCATCTAACATCTAAACAGAAATCGGAATGCCATATTAAAACTCGCCGTTTCTGGGGAAATTGTCATCGAGTGACGTCAGGCGTGCGAGAGAGATAGGCTTATCTCATGCGCGTGGGTTTATCTTCTCGAGTAATAGTATCATGGGTCCTTATACCCCTTCTCGACAACCAATCAGCACGACCAAGCGGCAAGGCCCTCAGAAGGCTGCCTCTAGCAGGTAAATGTTCGAATAGTGAAATAAATCATCGCGGTTTATTTTTACAATGGTCAATTTCCTCATTGACATTCTTTTGCTCCCTTTCATCTTCAGATCATCTTCTGCGAAGCCATGTCATATAAAAATCTGCGATATTGATATTGGAACTTACTTAAAGAAAAAAAAATCGCCAGTTTTCTGGGAAGATCTAGTTTTCGACATAACGGAATGATTTAAAGAACCGTGTTTTTGATACTCCAGCGATTTAAATTGTGATTATCCCCAAGAATTTTAACCCCATAAACAACGTTTTTCCCTAGACTTAGGGGGTTAACCCTTAGGTGGCAATTCTACAATCACGAAATCGTCTACTGTAGGTATAAAATTATTGTTGGTACCCTCTTTCGAAAGGTAGCTGAAAGATTATTTTATTACTAGTTTGCGTCATCTAGCGTTGGGTAACCAAACTATCAAGAAAAAAATCAGATTTCTGTACGTGTAATGCTTTGAAACTTAGCCCGTCTTTCTTTTTCTCTACGTCATAGTATATATATCGCATTCAAATATTATCCTTGTTTTGAGCACTGCCATATATAAAAAACCAAAATAACACATGTATATTTTAAAGCAAGTTTTAAAATCTTCCTGCAAATTTAAGAAAATTGTTTAACGGTCTAACAATGTCTGAAAATGTAATATTTATTAAAAACGCATTTACCGTGCAACACAGAAATTCTTATGACTTTAAATTTCTAGTTTACAGAGAATTCGACTTTGCTGCTATAGGTATATAATATATACCTATATAATTATATTTATGCAGCCTTCGTAAAAAGTAGTATAGAAGTATATTTTTTTACGAAGCCGTAAAATTACGTTAATTATTTATCATATAGGAAACGAAGGACCATTCCTTGTTGCTGTATTTAATTACTGACGGTGTGTGCGATTTATTTCATTCAGGAAGAAGCAATTGTATTTTTTTGTATTTAAAAAAAGTAATAAAATTTTATTTTGTACGAAAATTGTTATAGTAAACGATACTTTTACCTCACACTAGATGGATAAAAAATTACTTTTCTTGCGATTTATGTCTATTAATCCGGCCGAATTCCGCATTGCAATTTTTTTGCTTCCATGCATACATATGCATCATATTATGACTCTTCTTCGCACGGCCAGTGGCAAAGCTGCTTCTATAGCTATATGCTCGAAGGATATATCCTTCGAGAATATACCTGCTAAAACCAGCCTTGCTACCTGTCCGCGTGAGAGAAAAAAATAAGGGTACAACAGAGTCTGGGTACAACTTTCTCATACGCTTCACGTGTTAATACTGGTTGGCGGCCCCGCAGGAATTAAAATGTTCAGAAAGAAAAAGGTTGTATTCTTATTTTCTTTTTCTTTCGCAAGCTTGTTCGCAAGGCCAAGCGACAGGGCGGCCTCTAGTAGGTATATGTTTGAAGGATACACAGTCACATATTTATTTATAGTTTGGCTGGTAGGACCAAAATATTTTGTAATTATGATTATTATTATTAATAATGACATATTGAAAATAAAGAATGAAATTAAATTGAGTGTTTAGATGTAAAAAATTATCTGTATTTAGAAATCCACTAAACAGATAATTATTCACCAACCGGCAACAATGCAAAGCTAACTGTCTTGTTCTGTTTGCGTTAAAAAGAAAAGGATAAAATTATAAACATAAGTGATGAAATTTGTCCATCTTTTTCTAACCTCTACGGTTTCCAAGTAGGGCTGACAGCGAGCATGTTTGGAAGGGTTGATTTTTCATCCCTCAAACATTGTGTTAAACACAGCCTACCGTACAATCTTATTACAAAGCTACAAGTTTATAATCAAACTCGATTGCAAATTTGTTGCATTCGCGAGTTAGATGTGGTACGAGGTTAGTTCAGTTCTGGGTCAGTAGTTTACAAGTGACTTAAATGGGGATATTTTTTACCTAAACGTAACCCCCATTATGTTGATTGTTGTTAATTTCTAGCTAGAAGACAAAATGAAAACAGAACAAAAATCTAAGATTAAAAACACTACAAAATGAATTATCAGACATGGTATATTAATTTTTTAGTGAAACATCCATACATTGTATTACTGGCGATTTCAGTATTTTCATGTACTTGTTTGACTTTGCCATTTACAGTAAAAACAATGAACCTTCCAAATTTTCAAGATCCTCAGAAGGTAAGTTTTTTATTTTTAAATTTACATTACAAAAGATGGTAGTTCTTTGCATAGAGGGTAATTAAATTATTCTTTTTACGAAGTGGTCCCAGTGATAAAAGGTCCCAAACATTTATCACAGTTGTTAAGCTTTTTTAAGAAACAGTTTCTTTAATATACAAAAAATATTGGTTTAATAATACTTTAAATTCTTCACACAATTCTCAAGTTTATTTTCCAAATCCATGTTCTACGATTATTAAAAAAATCTTTAATAAAAAAAAGGTTTAATCATTTACTTGCTAGTATTAAAAATAAAAGTATTTTCATAAATTAAAATTGTCAGTCAAAAACCTATTGTGAGGAAAGGCCTATAATGTATTTTTTGAATACTTACTTTGAAGATAATTTAAAATAAATTTATTGCATAGAACCAGTATATAATTTACTATTATTCTTTGTTATTAATTTTATATTTGTATATTTTATATTTGTTAAATAGTTTTATTTTTGTCTGCTTTGTCGATAAGATATATTATGACAATAAAGCAATATTGTTATTAATATTATATTTAGAGAAATAACAAATTTTAACTAGAAAAAACACTATTATGAATAAAAGAAATGTCATTTACAAAACATCTACCCAGACGAATGTATTGTGGTTGATATCTTTCTCCTTATCTTTACATTATATATTTTTTTAAATTTAAATTTGTTGGATTGTAACGATTTTAAATCAATGCATTTCCTTAGTTAACTTTTTTAGCATTTACTAGTGTTCCATATATATTAAAATATTTTTATTCGATAATTGTTTTTCTGAGTAATTTGAGAATGGTTGTAAACTCGTTTTTATTTGAATAGTTGGCGTTGCCGATTCCAACTTTCTTTATGGATTGCTCCTTATTTGGTGTACAAAATGTAAATAATATTTTATTTTTGATAAAAAAATACATTGGATTTTGAATATAGATAATAGATATATTAGTGGTCCGCGGAGATATATTACTCCACGTCCAGTCCACGGACAAATTTCTTCTATCCGCAAAGAAAATTTATTTATTAAAAAAAATACTCGAAAAAATAATAATAACTAAATTTTAATTTATAAAACTACGAAATATAAATATCTTAAGCTAATTTTTATTTGTATATATATAATTACATATCTTTTCATTTAAATATTATTGTAAGTAAATAATAATAAAAATGTTACAATTAGCTTATGTAGTAGTTCTTTAATACATTGTAAAATTTTGTTGTTAAAAAAATAGCACTGGTCCGCGAATTTTTTTTTTACAAATTTTACTGGTCTGTGGGCCAAGAAAGGTTGAGAAACGCTGTTTTAGAGGATTTATTACTGATTTTGACTGTGCAGTCAAAATTTTTCTTAAAAATTTAGTTCCAAAGATATTAGCGAAAAATTGAAAATCGTCGATTTTAATTTTTGCTTGTGATTTATTTGTTCTAATTTTAACATGTTTTAAACTATGACATTATTAGCAATGCCACATTTTTTTCGAATCCGGTTCAGAAAATCCAGTCAATATATCCCAATTATTAATATCCCATATCCCATGCCAAAATATCCCATACAAAAAAAAATCCATGACAAAAACATTCTATAAAAAAATATCCCATAAAAAAAATCCTATGGCAAAAACTAACTAATACAAAAATATCCTTATCTTTCCCATTATGTTTAACCAAAACTAACCAAAACCAGGGTTTGAGGATATATATCAGTGGATATATATCATGATATATATCCGATATATAACAAATTTTAAAAATCCCCTTTTCAACTAAACAGTTTCAAAAATATTTTGAAAAATAATTTGTAACAATACATTTGGGAACGCCGTCCCGACGCCTCATCAATGCGATTCGTGTCAATGTTCCTTATAAAGATATGGCCTAAATGTGTAATTGGCAAACAAAAGCAATAATATAAAATATATATATATATATATATATATATATATATATATATATATATATATATATATTTATGATATTATATATATATATATATATATATATATATATATATATATATATATATATATATATATATATATATATATATATATATATATATATATATATATATATATATATATATATATATATATATATATATATATATTCATATTAAAAATAAGATAGCAATTTGATAATACAAAAATTTTACAAACTTCTGTTTTGCAAAATGGTAATTCATCTACTCAATAAACCTCTGTTTTCAATTTTTGATTTTTATGTGTTTTTGTGAAATTTTAGGAAATACAGTTTGGTAACTTATTGCCTACTATTCGAAGGCAGTATCTTTCCCTTTTTAAATGTGTCATTTTCTTATCTCAATTATTTTAACAAAAATGTTTTATTTGTTAAAATAGAAGAACATCATTGCGTAAATTAAACTGTATTTGCCCAAAATTCCACAAAATGGGAAAATGTCTGTTGTAAATAAATGTATTTGGAAATAAATACCATAAAAATCAAGACTTGAAATCGAAGATTCATTAAGTAGATGAATTACCAGTTAGCAATAAAAAAGTTTCTAAGAAATACAACAAGCATTTTTGTTAGTAGGCATAATCATTATATTTTCAAATTTCTATCTTCTGTTTTTTTTTTAAATTACTTTTATTTGGTTTTGTCAAAATATTTTTTAAAATAATTTTGCTTTTGTTTGCAAAATACACGTTTATGTCATACCTTTATAAGGGAAATTGACATGAAGTGCATTGATGAGGCGTCGGTCCAGCGTTGCCAAATGTATTCTTAAAATTATTTTTTTAAGTAATTTTACTGTTTAGTAGCAAATGGGGTATTGTTGAAAAGGAAATTTAGATATCGAAAATTTAGTGATGGCTGCCATATAAAAATAAAAATAAGTAATGTAATAGTGTGTAGAAAATCGGAAGAAATGTTTATTGATGACGTCACTTTTATAAACTTTTACTATTTTATAGCTGATTACCATATCACTAAAAATATCATTTTATTGTAACCGACTATACAGGGTGTCCCAAAAGAAAGAGCAACCAGCGGGTTTCCTTGGGTGAAATAATGAATTAACGTAAATTCCTTTTCACAAAGTTGATATTAACAAAAAGATAAGGGTGTCAAACTTTATTTTGTTTTTTTTTTTTTCGTAATAATTTCTTTACAAAAACATAGCGCTACAAAATTGAGGTTTTGGGGGGTTTTTTGGGAGGAAGAAATTAAAATTCGTCCATATTTTTGATGTTGCTAGTGAGGGCGCCGCTACGGCCTCCATTTTCGTTTTAGATGGCATAACTTTTTTTTGCTTTGGTATTGACCTGTTTATTAAAAGAGGTTCTATACCCCTGCTCATGTATATCTCATTTAGGTCTTTAGGAGAAACTGTTTTCGAGATATGCACTTTGGACCCCCCAATTTTCCTATGGAAAATAGGTTTCGGCAATTTTTTTCAAACTTGCAAAAAAAAATATTTTTAAAACGCTGATTAAAAGTCTTCTCGGGCACAAACCTAAAAAAAAACCCCCTAAGCCCCCCCAAAAAAACACCCTCAAAAAATTCCAAATTCTCAGTGACCTTTAAGGCTAATTTTGCGGGGGTTAGAGGGGTTTTTGGGTTTTGTGCCCGTTGAGACTTTTGATCAGCGTGTTGAAAACTATTACTTTGCAAAGTTTGAAAACAATTGGTCGAAAAACATTTTCCATAGGAAAATTGCGGGGTCCTTTAAAGTGCGTTTATAAAAACTCCTAGAGAAGCAAATAAGGTACACATTTTTGACGCAGCGGGAATGATAGTAACTTCTTTTTTAATAAACAGATCAATATACCAACAATAAGCTTAAAAAAAGTTATGCCATCTAAAACAAGTCGGGTAAACCGTAGGTGGCGCCCTCTACTAGCAACATCAAAAGTATGGACAAATTTGAATTTGTCGCCTCATTCAAATTCATTCAAATCCCCAATTTTGTACCGCTATGTCTTTTAGTGAAGAAATTATTAAGAAAAAACGAAAACAAAATTAAAAGTTTGACACTCTGTATTTTAGTTATTATCAACTTTGGGATAAGGCAAGTTTACGTTTATTCCATTATTTCGACATAAAGGAGATGCTGTTGCTCTGTGTCCCATTACTTCTGGGACACCCTGTAATACTCTTTTGAACGTCGCTCGGGGGACTTCAGCTTGGAGGTCCCGGGGCACTGCACCACCTAGGCCTCCGATAGCTAAGCCACTGTACTTGCACTTACACAACACAACATAGGAAAGTAAGCGTAGGTGTTTCCACAGACCTGTGTTGTGAAGCGTTTCTCGGTAAATTTAAGCTGATAAATTTACATTTAGTAGTGATTTCCGTGAATTTTTCGTGAGTGCTTTCCCAAAACTAATCAATAATTATAAACGATATTAGTTTTCGCCGGGTAATTCAGTTTTACAAGTAATTCTTTGAAGAAGGGAGTCTTTACGTTGTGTGGTTTTATTTAAAAAATAATTATTAATAAAAAAAACATTACAAAATGGACTTTTTTACTTTGTTTTTTATTATTCACAATTTCACCTATTAAAATATACTTGCGTCTAGAGATACCCCGTTATCACGAGCTTCTTGACAGTGTTGACACATGAAACATGCTTTATTATGCAGAGACTCGGCTAAAAAATTACATTTTAATGTAATAATTTAGGGTCTTTTTTAATACATCCCCGCATTTTTACGTCTGAAATATGATTGGGAAAATAAAAAGCCGCTTTGCTAACCACAACTAACCATGACCGAATAGAACTTAGGGCTTTTGAATTTGTCTGAATTATCGCTACATAGAAGTTATTAACAAAATTTTTATAATTTTTGATATGGTATTTTTTTAAAAAGTGTAATTATATTTTCCCCGGGTTTTTTCTAATACGTTGTTTAATTTTTGTTTATAACTTCTATAAATAATTTAGACAAATTCAAAAGCCCTAAGTCTAGTCGGTCATGGAGGGTTCTGGTTAGCAAAGCGGCTTTTTGTCTTCAATTATATTTCAGACCTAAAAATGCGGGGGCGTATTAAAAAAGACCCTAAATTATTACATTAAAATGTAATTTTTTAGCCGTGTCCCTGCATAGTAAAGCGTTTCATAGACTGACCCCTTAAACTCAGAAAAAAGAGATGCCACCTGAAATAAGTATGTAAAATAGGGGCCAAGTTCCTATCCGATAATCCTGGCCTCTGGTGTACTGAGCTCTAAAATTAGACCAAGTTTTGTCCACAATTTGCTATTTCACTTTTTGATTTGGCCAGTTTTTTACTGATCTGTTCATATTAAACAATGTCCATATTTCATTAATACAGATAGATCAGTAAAATCTTGCCAAGTCAAAAAAGAGCTTGGGAAACGAACAAACGTTGGATTTCTTGCAAAAATTATATTAAAACTAGGCCGTATTTTTTCCGCTAAATACGAATCTGAAGTCAAACTTGGGATTCAAACAGCAGAAAATGAAGAAAAGGCACAATTTCAGATATTAACGATAATTTTTTATTTTAAAACGTCAATATCTTAGAAACTATAAAAGATACACGAAACTTTATATGACATATGTATTTTTACAAGACCTTTAATTTAACTTATACAGGGTGTTCGGCACATGAGTAGACATACGTAAATCTGAGATAGGTGGGGCCGTCTGCTATGCGGTCGACCTAGATATTTTGACCTGGGCCTTAAGAATTTTTTTTAGAATTTTTATTATTTTTTTAATTTTTAATTTTTAGATTTCAAACTAAAATAACTTTTTGAAAAATCATGAAACTGACAACATTTTTATTTTATTTTAATCTAGACTAATTCTAGAATTATACAAATTTAATAATTGGGACCCATGACAGCTACAAAGAAAAATACGGGCCCTCAAACCACAAAAAGAGGTAAAACATAATTCTAAGAGCCAACTTTGCATTGCATTAAAAAAAAACTAAAAATGATCGAGTATTTCTAATTATTCAAAAACATCTCTAATTCATTCCCTTTCGAACAATGTGCAATAACCACAATTTGCTTAAAAACAGCAAGAGTTGTTTGTCAACTTTATCAATGTGGGCATTTTTTTACGAAATTCTACTTTTAAATTACCATTAATAAAAAAATTAAAAGAATTCCTATTTTGGAACTGAAATTTTTTGTCAAAATTACATTTTCGTTTATATCTCCTTTATTATTTATCTTATCAAAAACGTTTATGTAACTTTTTATAAAGACAATTTAAAAATCTCTCTTTTTTGTTTTATACATTTTTTTGTATCTCTTATAGTTTATATAGTCGTAGTCCAACAATTCCGTGGTAGCAGGTTTCTGCTGATAGATGTATAGTCTGTCTCAAAGTATACCTTGTTAGCTCTTGCCTTCATTTATGGACTGTACCTGCCGACAGCAATAAAACTGCGGATCGGTAGGTATTAAAGGACAGAACATTAGGGACGGACTTTAATATTATAAAGATTTATAATTTATTTTTTATTTAGGTAAGTATAATCTTAAAATTACATTAAGAAATTAAATATATGCAAAGTTTTAATAAATTTATAACTGCATTATCTATGCATAATTACATTTTTAATCTAAATATCTAAATCTAATTCTGTTTCACTATCAGAGTCAGCATTGAGATTAACTACAATAGGATTGATGTTGTTTTGTACAGAAATGTAAGAGTGACAATTTTTATAATGTGCTGTACTGAATTTTTCCAGCTCTCAACTGGTATGTTAGTAATTAGATTTTTTAACAAATTTATAACACAGGGACTTAAAGTAGGTATAACATTTTCTGCTCTGATCTTTGATTTTACTTGGTTCCACAAATGCTCTTGTCCAGCAATGTCCTCCAGTTGTTTCGTGCTAATGTTTCCTTCGGGCTCCTCTACACAAAGTATCACGTCTAAATCCCTCTCGTTTTGTACAATTTGTCTCTGATTTTCACGTCGATTTTCTTCACATTTGCAATTATTGATTACTGTGCCTGTAGTCTCAAATTTTTTTATCGTCCGTTCTATTGTTGATTTACTTGGTATTGGCCTATCGGGGAAAATAGGCTGCAAACATGTCCGCTACTCTTCGATAACTATTTTCCTGATAAAACCATTTTATAATAGTGATTTTTTCTTGATTTGAGTAGTTCATTATTTAAAAATGATGTGACATTGATCTGACAACTTGAGAGTAAGAGGTTAAATAATATTTCTGGTATGTTATTATAAACCTCTAATAATACAGGGCGCGTAAGAAGATAGGAGATTCGTAACTTATTTTAGCATTTATCTCTTAGCTGGCGGACTGAGAAGAGCTGAAATTTGTACACTGGGTACAACTTTTCGTGCTCTTTAAAAAATCCTAATAATATTTTCTTTTAAAATAATTAGGGGAGCCAATATTGGACTACTTCAAAATTTACATGGGATTCCCTATGTCCCGCTCGACGGAGCAACACCCGGTATGTAGATCTTCATGAAATTTGGTACATGTCTACTATGCATCAAGGTGCATTTTCTGATGTACAAAAATTTTTATTTTCTTTACCAGTGGCGTTCTTACGGGTTTTAAATTAAATATTGTTGGAGAAAAAACACTACGCTACTGCTTTCTTCAAAAATAAAAATTATTTTTAAAATCGTCATTTATTTTTGAGCAAATTTGATTTCTTGGTTTTCCTTTGTCCGACGCATGCTTTTCGCTTAAAAAAAATAAAAATCGTTTTACTTCAGGATCAATTTTTTAATTCAATTACATTTTTGTTTAAATCTTTTTTACTGTTTATCCTTTCAAAAATGTTTATATAACTTTTTATATAGATATATTAAAAAGCTGTATTTTTTGTTTCATAAAAATGTTTGTATCTCTTAAAGTTTTTGAGATATTGACGTTTTAAATTTAAAAAATAATCGGTAATATCTCAAAAACTAAAAGAGATACAAAACATTTTATAGAACGAAAAATACAGGTTTCCAAATTATCTATATCAAAAGTTATATAAACATTTTTAATAGGATGAATAATAAAGAAAATATAAACAAAAATGTGATTAAATTGAGGAATTGATCGTGAAGTAAAACGATTTTTATTTTTTTAAGCGAAAACCATGCGTAAACAAAGAAAAACCAGGAGATTAAATATGGTCAAAAATAAATGAGAATTTTAAAAGTAATTTTTATTTTATGAGAAAGCAGTAGCGTAGTATTTTTTTTTTCAAAAATATTCAACGCAAAACCCGTATGGACGCCACTGGTAAAGAAAATTTAAAAAAAATGTACATCAGAATATGCACTTTAATGCATAGAAGACCTGTACCGAATTTCATAAAGATGTCTTACAATATTATCTCAGTTCTTATTAAAACACTGTTTTTTTTTAACTTTATCACCCTGTATCTCAAAAGTTAAGAATAAGAAGAAGTTTTTTTCCAAAAATCACCCCCTTAAATATTAGCATGTCTTTAAGGAACCACTAGAAATATACAGGTTGCCCCAGAATAATGGGACACACAGCAACAGCAGATTCCTTAGGTCGAAACAATGCAATTTACGTAAACTTGCCTTATCCCAAAGTTGATAATAACTAAGATACAGGGTGTCAAACTTTTAATTTTGTTTTCGTTTTTTCCTGATAATTTCTTAACTAAATGACATAGCGCTACAAAATTGGGGATTTGAGGTTCTTTGAAAAGAGAAATTCAAATTCGTCAATGCTTTTGAGGTTGAGAATAGAGGGCGCCAGCTACGGCCTACCGCACTTGTTTTAGATGGCATAACTTTTTTTAAGTTTACTATATTGAATGGTTTATTAAAAAAGAAGTTACTGTAATTCCCTCTGCGTCAAAAATGTATACATACTTCATTTACGTCTCTTTGAGCAACTGTTTTCGAAATAAACGCACTTTAAAGGACCCCGCAATTTTTCTAAGGAAAATTGGTTTTGGCCAATTGTTTTTAAACTTTGCAAAGCAATAGTTTTCAACACGCTGATCAAAAGTCTCCACCGGCACGAAACCCGAACACCCCTTTAATCCCCCCAAAATCACCCTCAAAGGTCTCCAAATCCCTAGTGACCTTTAAGACTGATTATGGGGGGCTTAGAGGGGTTTTTGGGTTTTGTGCCCGTGGAGACTTTTGATCAGCGTGTTGAAAACAATTGACCGAAACTCATTTTCCATGGGAAAATTGCGGGGTCTTTTAAAGTGCGTTTATCTCGAAAACAGTTGCTCCTAGAGACCTAAATGAGGTATACATTTTTGACGCAGCGAGAATTATAGTATCTTCTTTTTTAATAAACAGGTCAATACACTAAGCCTAAAAAAAGTTATGCCAACTAAAACAAGTTGGGTAGGCCATAGCTGGCGCCCTTCAAATCCGCAATTGTGTACAGCTATATCTTTTAGTGAAGACATTATTACGAAAAAATTAAGACAAAATTAAATTTTGACATCCTGATCTTAGTTATTAGAGATCGAACGCTGTTAGAATGACACCGATACGTCACGGTCTCATATGGCACACCCGTATAAAACCGTGACGTATCGGTGTCATTCAAACAGCGTTCGATCTCTATCAACTTTGTGATAAGGCAAGTTTGCGTTAATTGCATTATTTCGACCTAAGGAATCTCTTGTTAAAGTGTATGCAGAGATATTTCGTTGAATTTTGACGACAATAAAATCTAAATTATCTTTTGGGTCATAAACAGACCCAAAAATTGTAATATTGGCAGTCAGAGCCAGAATTTGAAATTTAATTTACCTGTACTGCACAAATATCTAAATATAATATACTAGTCCTAACTAAAGCTTTATGGTTTTAAGTCTGTTATCTTTATAATTTAATGCAAACGGACCTTCCCCAAAGTTTTAAATTTAAAAATTTTATTTACCTTTTTTGGGGAAATTAAAAAGACCCTTTTTTGGACAAAAAAATCACTCGCCCCGGGGGTTTACTTCCGTTTTTGCTTCAGAGGGCCCCTTTTTGAAAGGATCGTTTGGTTTTAAAAAAGGGGTTTAGGGGAAAAGGAAAATTTTAAAAGGAAGGGATTTTAAATTTAAAAAACTTTGGGGTTCCCAAAAAACTTTTCAAAAAAATTTTAACTCCCCCAAATTTTCAAAGGGGGTTTTAATATCCCCCAACGGAAAATTCCCCTTCGGGAAAGGGGTTATGGGTTTTTAATTCCAAAAACTTAGGATGTCACAAAATTTCCCTTGCAAAACGGCGAAAAGAAGACAAAAGGTTTTCTTTATTGACTCCAAAACCAAAATGGAAAAGGATCAAAATGGGTAAAAGGGTTTGCCAATTTTGTCCCACTCCCCCCCCCCCCCCCCCCCCCCCCCCCCCCCCCCCCCCCCCCCCCCCCCCCCCCCCCCCCCCCCCCCCCCCCCCCCCCCCCCCCCCCCCCCCCCCCCCCCCCCCCCCCCCCCCCCCCCCCCCCCCCCCCCCCCCCCCCCCCCCCCCCCCCCCCCCCCCCCCCCCCCCCCCCCCCCCCCCCCCCGGGGGGGGGGGGGGGGGGGGGGGGGGGGGGGGGGGGGGGGGGGGGGGGGGGGGGGGGGGGGGGGGGGGGGGGGGGGGGGGGGGGGGGGGGGGGGGGGGGGGGGGGGGGGGGGGGGGGGGGGGGGGGGGGGGGGGGGGGGGGGGGGGGGGGGGGGGGGGGGGGGGGGGGGGGGGGGGGGGGGGGGGGGGGGGGGGGGGCCCCCAAACCTGGGAAATTTTGGTTTTTATTACCTATACTAAGTTTTATTTATTTACCATATTTGTGGTGATTAAAGGATGAGCAGGTTTTTTCCCTGGGGTCTAATAAAAGTAGAAAATTGAGTGTCAGTTCTTTTATTAAGCTTTTACGAGTTAATTACGTTACTATTTGTGTAAAAGCAAGTGTTTTTTTTTCGTGACATATATAGCCAAAAATGTGGCAGCCAGGGGCCCAATTCTAATAGGGGCCATCTTGTAGTAACACCTTTACAAAAAAAGCATTTAAGTTCCGATGTAAAGAAATAATCGAAAATGTAACCAGTTTTTTATCAAGAGATTTGGTCGGCGATGTACCCGAACGGGGTTTTTGACAAAAACACCTTTGTCTACAGTTGGGGGATTAATAGAAAACCATAATTTCCCGGGAAAAAAGGAAGTGCCCCGGCCCCTTGAAATGTGTGGATGAAAGTGATTTGGATCTATTAAAAAAAAAAATTTAGAAATTTTGAAGGACAAACAATACCTATTTTGGGTTTCCCCAAAAAAAAGACTATTAAAGACGAAACAAATATTTCAGCTATCTAGGGAACATTTTACAAAAGGGGTTTTTAAATATAAGCAATTAATAAAGCAAAATAATGGAATCTCAACGTTTACAAAAAGGCGTTATCGATTTTTAATTGCTATAAGACAATATAGGATGAAAATCGACAAAAATTTACCTTGACGAAACATGGTTCGACACTCATGATACTACAAAAAGGTTGGAGGACCCAAAGCCCCCCTCAAAAAAAGGGCAAGAGGTTTAACAAAATAATAAAAAATCCCCCAAGGCCCCCAGAAAAATTGGTTTTTTTAACCACCAAGACACTGAGGCACAACGTTTGAAATTGGTTTATACCGGTTTTTAAAAATTCCTAAAAATAGTGTTATTATTATGGATAATGCTAGTTCACAGTCGTCGTAGTCAAGTTGTCTAGTTCCAATAGTACTAAAGCAGAAATTAAAAAATTTTTGGATAATAATATATATTTTAAGAGACTTACACAAAGCGAGACCTTTAGAAGTATTAAAAGCTTTTAAAATAAATAAAGAATATGTGGGGATAAACTCGCAATGGAAAATAAACATACATTGTTGCGTCTACCTGTATATTGTGTTTTTAACCCGATTGAACATAAAATTCATCAATTAAAATCGAATTTTGAAGAAATAATATTTCCCCCAAATTAAATACATCTGGGGAATTAATAAAAGTGTAGTAAATGATATTACTGCGATAGTTGAAAAAATCATACAGAGTTAAAAAGGTGGAAAATTTTAGGGTCTATGAATACTAATGTTCAGATTAATAATAAGTTTAGACAGTGATAGTGATAGTGAAACCGAACTTAATTTAGAGTAAGTTAGAATAAATTAGCAAATTTTTGTATATTATATTATGCTCCTATTCTAATTTAGTTTTATTTATGTGTCTAGCTTAAATTTTATTAAACTGTTTTTCGATACTTATTAAATTTTGCCCAAAAAAATATTATTATTTATTCAATTAGTAAAATTTTTTAAAATTTTATTTAATCTCATTCTCAAGCCGACCCTGTCCCCTTTATGGGCCCTTTATAAGGTACCCCCGATAAAGGTCAATTACAAACTTATTCAATACTTTGAAAATAAACTGTTCTCTTTTTTCAACTGGGTTTTTGAAGGCCAAAAACAAACTGCCTTTTTGAGGCACTAAGCTTTAAAAAGAGTTTAGATCAGGGGTTCTACACGATAGGCATTTTTTGATTTTAAATAAGGCTTTTGACGTAATAGACAGTAAAATTCTAAAGGAAAAGGGTATCTATGGACCTCCTTTTTAATGGATAATATCATATATAACAGATAGGGAACAATATGTCCGCCCTGGAACGGTGAATACGAAAACTTTGCCTATAAGTCTGACACTCTTTCTCTAAAATTTGGAGTACCCCAGGGGAATTTGTTCCTTCTTTTTTAATATTTTGTAATGATCTTTAAACACGAGCAAAATAGCGATGTGCATATCTGTCAGTTTGCAGATGACCCTTTTATTTAGTTAGGGATCGTTATAAAGGGGCAGTTGAGACCGGAAATAAAGTATCAAAAAGTTTTTTTCTTGCCAAGAAAATGGGGGACAAACCAAATAAGTGTCGTTATCCAATTTAAAATAGTAACAAACTAGACAAAAAACCCCCAAAATTCGCTAATAAAAAATAATCAAAAACCATTAAAAACGGGAAAAAACAAAATTTCTTTGGGTTAAACATAGAAAGTAAACTTTCGTGGGACTTACACAAGAACAACTAGCAAATAGTTTCAACATTGTGTTTTGTGGTAAATAAGGGAAAGAGGTAAATAAACATGTAGTACTACGTAATAAACGTTGGCCAGAGCAGACTAAATGGTATCCGTTGGGGGTTTTTCGTGGAATAAAGATTACACCCTTTAAAACGATGTTGGCGGGGGGAGTCACCTTCCGGGGAGCTCTCCTTTTTAAAAAATAAAAAGGGCATATTCCTTTTTTTCTTAAAATTTTTTATTTCTATAAAAAATCCAAAACCCATTTTTTACTAATCCCCAGTTTAATGTTGGAAGCAAACGAGGTACCCCTAATCTTATGTTATGAGACATAACAAGCATTTTTGAAAAAAGTTATTGTATTGACTGAAGGGATTTTAAAGGGTACCTCAGAGAATAAAATCATAACAGAATTTAAAAATTTAAGTAGTTATCAAAATATATTTTTAGAAAACCCTTTGTATTTCAGGGGGTTTCTTTTAACAAAAAGAATAAAATTTTT
>JAHBCN010008610.1:0-38157 GCA_019359885.1 Listronotus oregonensis | reverse complement strand
CAATTTAACTATATCGCAACATTTTAGTTACATGAGTGAACAAACATTCAAATTTTTTTAATAATTTTTAAATTTCGCATACTATTATTTTTAAATTTTACCAATAAAATCCAAAAGTGGCTAATTTGTTTTATAATACAGTCAAAATTCTTATTATGAAGTTTAATTTAAAATTGTAAAATATTGAAGAATGACCCTTAAATTTTATTAAATTGTTTCAGCTTTTGGGCGAAATAAGTCTCTGTACTTCAGAACATATTGGCATTTATTTTTAGTTGAAATTGTTGACATTTTTTCGGTTATACTTTTCTACGCACCGGGGCAGCACTTGGTGGAACACAAAATTGTAAAATATTAGTATCTAAAATGCCTGCGCCAGCGCATCCAGACGGCCACCTTAAGGTAAGTTTTTGGAATTTAAGTATTTCGTGTGTTGCACTTATTTTTTTATAACCTAGTTTTACTAAATTTCTTAAATATAAAGTAAAAAATCTCTAGTTTAAATAATTGTAGTGACATAACCTCCAAATTACGTATTATATTAACAAAAAATATTCTAGGTTTTCAATGTCCGAAGGAGCACATTCGGGCATGCTTCGTGGGGTACACTCAGCCGTTGGCCGATTGTGCCCCATTTCAAAATTTTTGGTGACATAAATTAATAAGTTTTTTTAACAAATGGTAAGAGACTTCAAGAAGACTGAAAGGTCCAAAATGAGTGAGCCACATATGAAGGAAGCTCTTATCAATGTATTTAATAAAAATATGCCTTTCAGAGCTGCTGCCCGAGCTCATAATATAAAAAAATAAACTTTACAATCTCGTATAAAAACCATTCTAAAATCTACGACAGCAGAAGAATTTTAACAGAAGCATGAGGATGATGGATACGACAGCAAAACGCAAAAAAAGGGTAAGGATTCGTTTTAAGAACCACGAAAAAAATGTAAAATTTTTAATTTTACGGTTAAATAATAGAATATTAAACGTTTTGAAAACAATTCATTGGTCACGAGTGAGACGAGTTGTAGACTGAGCCAAAAACTTGCGTATTTACTTAAAAAAATACTTTTTTTGCCTAATAAAATCATCTTTTTACTATACTTTCTCTACTACTGCAATTAAAAATCGATTTTTCACTTTAAATTTTGCTGATTTTTTACATGCAATAAAGGAGTTGTATAAAAAATAAAAAATAGTTGTAGCTGATCATATAAATACATGAGTTTACTTTTTTAGGAAAATACGCTACAAAAAATATATTTTCTACAGAGCAAGAAGAAATGTTGGATAGTTATATAAAGCAGTGCTCAAATATGAATTATGGCCTTACTTATGCCAAATAAGGGGTTTAGCTTTTGATTATGCAAGAATACTACCTGACTGCAAATACCTGGATTCATGAAAAGGCACCCAGGATTATCATTAAGAAAGCCAGAGAGTACAAGCTTGGCACGAGGTCTTGGCTTTAACAAAACAAAGGTAGAAGAATTCTTTGAAAATTTGAAAAAAGTTCTGAAGAAATATAAATTTAGCCCTGATCGGATTTACAACTTGGACGAGACGGGAGTAACAACAGTTCTAAACCCTCCAAAAGTAGTCGCTCAAAAAGGTAAAAAACAAGTAGCTCTTGTAGCGTCAGCTGAAAGAGGCGAACTTGTAACCTTTGTCGGTATAATAAACGCTACAGTTCATGCATTACCACCAGTTTACATATTTCCAAGAATAAGAAATATTGAAGACTACCTAACTGATGCGCCGTCTTTAAGTGTAGCCCTTGGAAATAAATCTGGATGGATGACGAAGGAGCTATTTATTAAAACGTTAGAACATGTCGTTAAGCACACAAAATGCTGTAAAGATAACAAGATCTTAATGTTGCTGGATAACCATGAATCGCATACAAGTTTGGAAGCATTAAACTTTCCAAGAGAACATGGGGTTGTTATGCTGTCATTCCCTCCTCACACTTCTCATAAACTCCAACCACTTGATGTAGGAGTTTATGGCCCCTTTAAATCTAAATGCTCGGTCGCCTTAAATGAATGGATGATAAGTAACCCTGGAAAAACGCTTTTTGTTAAACAAGTTCCCAAAATTAAGAAGCAGCCATTCCTTGATGCATTTTCTCCTCAAAATATAACGAGTGCATTTGAAAATCCAGGAATATGGCCACTCAATTCACTGGCCTTTGTAGACGAAGATTTTGATGCGACCTTGGTCTATAGAACTGACGGAAAAGAAACAACTTTAAGTATTATTGAGTCCGAAAACAAAACGCCAAATCAGCCGTCTTCTTCAAAAGATGTAGGGCAAAATAAGTGTGTGGAGGCACTTAATTCCGAAGAAGATGATAGTGACATTAATAATCTACCATCTACTGCAAAGGGAGTACCAGCACCTACTGAAATGTCACCTAAAATTCCTAGTCCGAATGCGTTAGACCCTTTCCAAAGGTAGAAAAAAGTGAGGGAAGAAAGAAAAGAACACAAAATGCAAATCAAGGCAAATCTAGAATTTATACGGAAACACCAAAGAGTCAAAAGAAAAAGTAAAAAAAAAAAAAAAAAGAAAAAGTTTAGAAAATTAAAAGAAAAGTTTTCGATAAAAGCTCGAGTGAAGAATCAGAAAACAATATTTATTTAGATGACACCGATGACAACGAGAGTTTCGAATCTTTGCAAGAAGTCGATGAAGTCTGCACTAATTGCTACATATTAGACAAATTTGCGGTTAAAACAGCATTTGTCTACTATGTTGGCAATGTATTAGATAAAATTTCTGACAACAAATATACCGTTAGATACTTAAGACGCAGAGGTAATAGCGGACATTGCTACTTGCGAATTATCGGATATTCACGCCAGACTCACGAAGTACTCGTACTCTAAATCTCAAAGAGATTCAACATTGACGTTTTATTATAATTTTAAATGTATTCATGTAAAGTAAAAGTGTTTTCTCATTTAGGTACCCATTTTTTTGGTTAAGAAGAGCTTTTTTTATTTTTTACTTCAGATACCTAAATCATAATGCAATGTTTTGTTACTCATTTCTTGTACAAGTCTTGTAATAATCATTTTTTTATTTTTTTCTTTAAGTAAATAAAAATTACAGAATAAAAACAATGTTTTTTTTTCATGAAAGTTCGACCGAATCTGCCCCTTAATTTGGCCCAATGTACCCCACCCTGGGGCACCATCGGCCACAGTGTAGTTTTTTTTTTTAAATTCATATATTTACGAAACACTAATATCCTTTTTGCATAAAAAATTTATTGAGTAGCTAAAGAAAAGCGTAAGTTTTGTAGTTTATGTAAAATATTTATTAAATTATAACATTTTCTATAATTGCTGTCGATAAATCAATTATGGGGCCGAACGTGCCACTCTCCTATCATAGTTATTTTATTCTTTAGAAATTATTTTTAATTTAAATTGATTTAGCAGTAATATTACAGCAAGAGGACACTAATGTGTATTTTATCTGTTAGATTTAAAATTTTATTTCGTTTAAAGTATCTTTGATGCTGAAAATTCCATTTTTATGTTAATTATTCACATGTTGATTATCAAAGAATACATCTATTTTTAACTTGTCTTTTAATTAATTGTTCGAGTAAATACTTTTTATATCAGTGGGGAATTTACAATAATGATACCTAATGAATAAGGTTAGCCCTTTTGGCCTTGACGGTGGCATTTGCCACCGTTGTATAAATAGTTGTCTACATGGCCGGTAAAGATTTATTTTGTGTCCCCTGCGATTAAAGTGACCATTCGTCCCCCATTGAGGGGGACAAGCCCCCATTTAGGACAATTGCCCCCCATTAAAGTATGTCCCCCATATCGTCCCCCATTGTCAGATTATAAAAACTCTACCTAATTTTACGGGCCATCGGCCATCTGAATTTTCTACGTAGATATCGATATCTTATCTTGCGTGATCGATACCCAAGAACATGCCTATCAGAACGCGCACCGAACGAATCGGAATAGTATTCTATTGACAGTTGACACTGTTGACAGTTTCAGTAATTACGAATGGAATATTATTATTGATTGCCATTATCATTATCAGAAGATATTGATTTTTGATTTCACTGTAGTAATTCTAATATGTTGTGTTGTGTGATTTTTGATTTTTAAAAGTTTAAAGTTTATCTTCTTCTGTCTGATAATCATGTCAGCAAAGAACAAAAATAAACGGGCGTGTAATTTCAACGACGAATTGCAAACACAGTTTCCATTTATAAAGAAAACCAAGATTGAATCCACAGTCTCTTGTGAAGTCTGTAATGGACAGTTCTCCATTGCCAGTGGAGGAAAATATATATCCACGACATATTGACGGCGAGAAGCATAAGCAGTTCTTAACAAGTGCAGCATCCAGTAGTAAAGTAGTGGATTTTTTTAAGAAAGTTGGGTTTGGTTCCGAAGGAAAAAAATTGGCGGCCTCTGAAGCTGTATTTGCTTATCATACTATAAAACACAACCAAAGTTTTAGATCCATGGACTGTACATCTGGACTTATTCAAAATTATTTGACAAAAAATTCACCTGCAAAAGAACAAAAACTGAAGCAATAATAAAAAAGTTATAGCCCCCAGGTAATCAAAGAACTTATTATGGATTTAGACAATACAAATTTTGTAACTTTGTTTACTGATGCATCAAATCACAAAGACATTAAGTTATATCCAGTGATAGTTAGGTTTTTTAATGCGAAATTTGGAGTACAGGTTCGTATTTTAGAATTTGCTAATTTACCTGGAGAAACATCTGACATAATTGTAGATTACTTAATGGCAATTATTAAAAATAATAATCTTTGTAACAAAATGATTGGATTTTGCGCTGATAATGCTAATGTTAATTTTGGCGGCCAAAAAGGCTAGGCAAAAATAATGTTTTTCCAAAATAAATAGTGAGCTCCCACATAATATTGCTGGGTTGGATGTGCTGCTCATATTGTACATAATGCATTTCAAACAGCAGCAGATCTTTTACCAGTAGATTTAGAAAGTATCGTAATAAAAATATACTCATATTTTTATATATATACTGTGAGAGTACAAACATTACAACAATTTTGTGAAGAATCTGAGGTAGAGTATAAGAAACTTCTAGGATATAGCAAAACCAGATGGCTTGCGCTTCTTCCAGCCATTGAAAGAATTCTAAAGTTGTATGAACCTTTAAAAGTTTTTTTGTCAACTGAAAAATGCCCTACTGCAATTGAGCATTTTTTAAAAATAATGCATCAGAGCTTTGGCTCAAATTTATTCATGGTCAAAGTTCTATTACTGAAAATTTAATAAAAAACATAGAAGGCAATAAAATTTGTCTAATGGAAGTGGCGCAAGAAATCAATGGTCTTATAATACTTTACAAAGAAAAACTTAAAGAAGAATACATTCCCTTAGCATTAGAAAAGATTTGAGAAATTTGTCCGAATCTGGAGATATAGACGAGAAAAAGTTTGCTATTGATGTTAAACTATTTTATGGAAACATTGTTAGTTATTTAGAATCATGGAGTGAACAATTTCATGTTGCTGAGAACTTTAAATGGATTCTTTTGAATACTCAAATTCAGTGGAGTGAAGTTCAACAGTCTTTTGAAACGGTTTCTACTAATGTACCAAATGTTAATATAATTGAAGATAAACTATTTGATGAAGTGACCCTTATAAAAAAATATGTAAATGCGGAAAAGATTTTTGAATGGTCCAAAATAAAGTTGGAAGTTTCATTGAAATGGGTGGAAGTTTTCAACCACTTTGCACAAGCTAATATTCCCGTTAATAATATAACAAAAATTGTTGAATATTGTATCTGTCTTCCTGGAACCAATGCAGTTACAGAAAGGATTTTTACCGATGTTAACAAAACTTGGACCACTGAAAAATCACAATTAGGTGTTGACACTTTAAAAGCTATATTAATGGTTAAATTTAATGTCGATAAAATTTGTCAACAATTTTATGAGAGAATAATTGATGATACAGACTTTTTAAAAAATGTTCATAAATCTGAAAAATATCTTTAATAAGTAGGTATTCAATAAACATTTTTTTTTAAATAATTTTTCGCATTTTTTCTCCCCGTCCCCCATTGGCTTAAAAAAATCTGGTCACTTTACCTGCGATAGATGGTGCTACCTTATACTATTTTAAATGTGATAATAATTTTGGACTGATTCCCGATTTTTGTCGGTTTGCAAACTGGAGATATAAAAATGCCTTCAAGATGGATTCGCAAAATCCAAATAGTATGTTCGGTAAATTTACAATATGCGTGGCAGAAGGTTTGGCATTCTCTGGAACGTGTATAACTCCTAAACGTGCTTGGCCAATCCCTGTGAATGGTCAGAACATCGTTGCAAATAAGAATCATGCGAAGGCAGATCTATAATACAATATGAGAAGTGTGGAGTGCCTTTGTGCCTCTTAAAACAAAGAAATTATTTCAAGAGCTTCCATAAACCCTCTTAGATTAGTTTGTACATCCAATTTATTTTTAATATAAACAGCTATATTCGTTTTTATTCTTACATCTTCCGCATCCTCTTGGACCTAGAAGTGGCATTCTCCACATTCTTCTGCAATCTATATCTATGGTCGGAACCAATTAGGACCAGGTAAGGGTATTATTACACATACTAAACATAATTTAAAACAAAAACATTTTTTTCTTAACTAACAATAAATCAGGGCTGAAAGGATTAGGGAACTAACAAAACAGGTAGGTATTTTAATACGTTATTTTATGTGTTACTTTGTAATTTTTATGGTGGCAAACATTTAAGCTAATATACGACAGTGTAATAGAAAAGTATGGGTAATCCGTTTAGGTGTGCCTCAGGTAATTGTTTTTTAATAGACACCCAATAGATTTATCAAATGTTTATTTTACCATATACTTTAGACACATTTTATATAATATTACTATATTGTTTATGCAATTTTCTCCGATATTTTAATGTGATGATAAGAGGTTGTTACTGCAGTCAAAACATTTTATTTTACTAGTTGAATGTACGCGATGGCAAGCATTTTTTTGCTGGAAACCCTTTGGAAAAATGTATATAATAAGAATCGAGATATGCCCCCCATTCAGAAAGTGCCCGAACATTTATAAAATATACAAAATATGAAAAAAACAAAAAAAAAAAATGCATTATTAAGTATTGGTCGTAGAGAAAAACGGTACAGAATACAGTTGGTTAGAAAATGCGTTACACTTGTTACAAAATAACAATAAACAAAAATGTAGATTTTTGCATAACTTTTTTGGACCCTTTAGATTTTTCTGAGAACAAAAAGAAACATCACGCCAAATTTCGTTAAGGTAGTTCCGATAGTATTTGGACAAAAATTTTGTAATCCAATTTCGTTTAAAAAAATTGTCAATTTTACAAAATGGGTGAAGTCTAGAATACATAACTTAGATATTCGTTTATTTTTCCACATATACCTAAAATCTTAGTATTTTAAACGTTTTCTTTTTTAAATTAAAATCGAATTAATTGCAGGTTGCAAGAAGTAATTTTTACATTCCTATTTTCCTTTTTGTTACTCTTTTCAAGGATGTTTAGTTACTGTCTAACCAGAAGCTAAATTTTCTAGTGTGGGATTGGAGCGACAGATAACTTTTTAAGTACAAACTGCAAAAATCGGAATAGGAATATGGCAGTTATATTCTAATTAAGATTATTTGGAGTTTGCATCACCTTTTCATATTTTGATAGGCTGTACTACTTATACAGTGCAATTTTAACTAAGAAAGTGTACACATTTCTATTTTGGATTTTAGTTTCTGCAGAAATGGTAACTTTTACTGTAACTACTGTAAAAATCTAGTTATATTTTGTATTTTTCTTTTTTTTTATTAAGTGGAGAGACCGCTCTTTAAATATAGCATAATAGCAACAAGGATAAAAATGTGCAAACCATTTTATTCTAAATTATCCTTTAAGTGTAAAAACAAAAAAAGTTTTTTTTTTTAATTTTAATAATATACAATATAATTTGAGTATAGGAAACCGCATTATATTGCATATATTTGCTTTCTTATTTTAAAAATTACTATAAATATATTATATTTTATTAAAAAAAGTTCGCCTTTAATATAATTTTCTTTTTTAAAGCAATCTGTTTAATAATTTATATATTTAAATCTAGTTCCAAATTTCGACCTGACGCACTCAGTGTCTATATTACACGAAAGGTTTCCGCTTATGTTTCCCCTAACATAACTTTGTTATCATGTCATCTAAATGTATGAGATCTGATATGTAAATTATAATGGGTATTCCTATTACCCGTTAAAAAAATTAAAAAAGTTATATTAAGTGTCTTCTGAGATATATGATTCTAAAAATTGCTCCTATAGTAGTGACTGACTGATTTACTTACTCGTTGACTTATTAAAATTATGGGCACTTTCCGAGGAAGTAAAAACTTAAAATTTGGTATGTAGATAGGTTTTAGGACACAAGTATTCTGGAAACTGCACTTTTTTACTCGGAACGCCCTGAATTTTGGGCGTTCATATCGTATTTTTAGGGAGTATTTTAGAAGTTTGCAATCTGATTGATCTTGAGTTTCTTAGATCATAATTTTCTTAGAAACTAAAATGCAGGCAAGGTTTTATTTCATTTTTTGAAAAAAATGGAAAGAAATCGTACCAAAATACTTATGTAAAATAAGTGTCAAGCCCTGTCCAAAATTTCCTGCCTCTTAATGTACTGAGCTCTAAAATTATATCAAGTTATTTTTTTACTGAGCAAGTTTTCTGCTGATGTATCTGTATTAGGGGTAATATGGGGAATACCAACCAGCTGGGTAAGACTGACCGGGCGATTTAATTTTAAGTTGCGCACCAACTGCAGTGTAATGCAACGCCGTTGATAGATATACGGCCAGACTGTCGAGCACAAGTGCCGGTGATGCCGTGATTGAGCTTTGTGGAATTTTGTGCGTTAAAACATATTTCCAAGTGAATCGTTATATCTGGTTTGAGTTCTTAAATAGAAAAGTACTCCGAAAATAAGTGTTTTTACCCCTATACCTGTGTGGCATTTATTAGCTTAAGCATTTGTTATGCAGAAACCGCATAAAAACATACCCTCATTTTTCTGATAATTCCGTGGTGATTTATTTTTAAACGCATGCATTTTCGGGTAAAACCGATCGCAGCAGGACGGTCTTACCCGAGCCCAGTTGGTATTTCCCGAAAATCATAATAATTATTCATCTTTTTTTCAGATGCTGTAAAAATGCCTTTCAGGTACAACAGAAAAACAGACCGGGGTTCATAGTCTTTAGAAGATATGACTCGGGCAATAAACGCCGTTCAAACTAAATTTATGGGAATATGAAAAGCATCTAGAACGTATCACGTATCTTATGGTACTTTTCAGGACCTCCTTAGAGGCAAAGTCGATCAAAACAATAAGAAATTGGGAAGACATGCAGTTCTTAACCCTGCCCAGTTTTTTAATAAAAATAATAGTGGTTATGACTGGTACTATGGGTTTTTGAAAAGGCATCCTAACATATCTCTCAGAAAGCAAGAGAGCACGTCATTAAGCAGGGTAAAAGCGTTCAACAAGAGAGAAGTACACTTATTTTTCTCTAACTTGTTTAGAGTTTTTAAAGACTATAATTATCCTGCTAATCGTATTTACAATGCTGACGAAACCGGTATAACTCCTGTGCACATTCTTAAAAAAATTTGGCGGTTAAAGGACAACGACAAGTTGGTGCCATTACAAGTGGAGAACAGGGAAAGTTGGTAAACGTCCTTTGTTGAGTGAGTGCTGCGGGAGAATATGTGCCCCCCATGTTTTTTTCGGAAGGGCTAAAATGAAATATGAGCTTACAAAAATGGCCCAACAAAAATGCTCTCTATAGAGTTTGAAAAAATGGCTGAATCAACGAAGACTTTTTTTAAATGGATTGAGCATTTTGCCAGGCATACTAAATGTTCAATCACGGGCAAAGTGTTATTAATAATAGATAACCATAGCAGTCATTGTACACTAAAAGTGTACAATTTCTGCAAGGAGAATGGTATAACCATAGTGACCTTACCACCTCACACATCACATAGACTACACTCGATGTTTGCTTTTTTGGACTATTGAAAACCACGTATAATCGTGACTTCTACCTTAATTCAAAAAACTATCAAAAAATTGACCAGTCGGATATTGCCAACCTGTTTAAAAAGGCCTACAACAAGAGAGCGACAATTGAAAAAGGTGAAAAAGGATTTCAGGCAACAGGGATTTTTCCATTTAACAGGGATGTAATAAGTGAGAAAGAATTTATTATTATTGAATAAACCATGATAGAGGGAGAGTAACCGCAAACACAAGATGAGAACCAAAAAAAAAAGGGGACAATGTAAAAAGACGTAGAACCTAATAACCTACCTATAAAACAGCAAAGAAAATGACATAAATGATAAAAGATACTGTCAAGGGAAACATATCGAGCAAGAACTTGGCAGAAACTGATTCATCGCGAAATTTAGGATAAAAAACTATCAATAAAATGTCAAACGATTTTGATACTGATAGCGAATCAGACCCTTGTGTAGTTTACTATAAGTAATAATGACTTAGTAAAAAGCGTGAGAATGAATGCCATTTGGAGACCTTCAGCCAACTTTTTTTTAAGGTCACCAAATAAAGAAGAATTAGAGAAAAAAGAAGACGCAACAGTAAAATTTAATGGCGAAATTAAAAGGGACCAAATGAAAATTAGTGAGATATAATGAACCAGAGAAAAACAAGGACAAGCCAAATAGCAAGAAGAGGCATTTTGAAGAGACCACAGACCCTTGCATCGTATGCGAGGATTTCGGCACACATCTTTGTTCCATGGATATTTTTTTTCTACAATCGCAAATATGGACATCAAAACCAACGCAGGTGAAGATTTTGTCATAGTAAACGACTTTGAAACCAAAATAATCGGATTCTTTAAGAAGTTGTCCTAAATACCAATAACCAATTATTTACATTTTATGGTTTAAACAAATGGTTTTTTTTTACTCTTGCGTTTTTTCTGCTTCCTAACAAAACCGTGGGGAGTTACAAAAATTGCTTACAATTGATACTACCAGAAACGAAAATCAAAGGATGTCATTTTCATCTAGGGCAAAGCTGGCATCGCAAAATTCAGTCTCTTGGTCTGTCCCACGAATACAGATCAAACTAAGAAACAGCAAATTTTTTAAAGTCATTTTTTAGCTATGCGTATCTAGTATTTTTTAAATTTCTTCCCATCGATACGGCATATACAATGTATATTATAATACGTATGTAAATAAATGTTTCATATTTTCTATACATTTTATTTAAGAAAGTTTGCATAATGTATAGTCTTGTACATATTATATGCCTTTCTACCCATTAAATTGGCGATTAAGTTTATTGAGAATTTTTTGTTTTTTATGTAAATTTGTTTTATATTTTCTTTACTTTTTATTTAAGAGTGTTGCAATAGCATAATGTATATTCTTGTACCTACGTATGGTTTGGTATTATAATTATGGTGGAATATGTTTATTAAGAGTTTCTTATATATGTATATTTGTTTCATATTTTCTTTACTTTTTGTTTCAGAGTGTTTACGTTGTGTTTATCCTAGTACGTATGCCTCTGTATTATATGGTCAAATATATGGTTATGTTTATTGTGAATTTTTTTGTTTTTCAATAAATTTGTTTCACATTTTCCTTATTTTTTATTATTTTAAGAATATTACCATAGCATAACGTAGTCAAAACTAATCCAAACAAAGTAGGTATACAGGGTATTTCAAATTCGCCCTTCACCATTGAGATCTCGGGAACCATAAGAGATACGAAAATGGTTAAATTAATTAAAACCAGAAATAGATAAACGAAGGAACTAATAGTTCGTTTGTCACAATATACGGAGCTTAGTAAAGTTGACCTAAATCTTTTACGATGCATTTGATAAAAGTCAAGTTTAAAATATATTAAAGCCCGCTTATAAAAGCTTGGCTTAATTAAATAACAGTTTACGCAGCCCCTAAAATAATTTTTATTGTATTTTAGATATATTATGATCAGACGGTTCGTATAAGAGAAACTAAAAATTAAAAAATAGAAGAAGGTAAAAATAAACACCTGAAATGTCAAAACACAAATAGTTAATATCTCTCGAAGTCTAGCGTCTATTACCTATATAAATTAATTAGTTCTGTTGCTACTAAAAATAAAACCGAGTCCTTTTAGGTAAAACATATCAAAACGAATAGATGCTTTTAAAAACGAACCAATAAATGTTACTTATAAATCGTATTCCTTTTCTTGTAATTCAAATCATTTTCTTAAGTATTTCTTAGATTTTATGTAAAAGTATATACACAATGACTTTTTCACATATTTTTACAAAGTTTGTTAGATACGAGGAAAGTCAGGAATATGGTCCTCTTTAGTCCTCGTTGAATAACCTTGTACAAATAATAAAACTATACTATTTTAGGCTTATTTTATTTTCAGATGCTAAAAATGGGAGGCTAAATAAATGTTCAAATGTTTTAAAATTGTTTTTTTTTTATCCAATTATTTTGACAAATTTTTTATTGTCTTTAGGATCTGACCAAAAAAAGTGTTTTAGTATTTTGACTTCGACATTTCCAAATTAATAAGGATGACAGTTATTTTTATTTTTGTATTGTAGCTGACAAATTACTTGATGTCAAAAAGCAAGCAGAAGTAAGCATTATTTACACACTTAAATTTTACAAAATAAAGAATGTACCCAATGTTAATTAATAAATAAAATGATGAATACGAAACTAAACATATAATTTTACTTTAAAAATTATTGGGACAGTTTATAAATTAATATTCCACTTCGGTATTTTACTGTTGTTTGAACACATACCGTCATTTTTTATACACAGTGTTACAATTTTTTTTAACATGTCTCACAAATAACAACACTTATTCCCAAAGTAAATTTACAGAGAGTTGTAGTAGGATTCCATAATTAAAAATTCCAGTAATGTGGAATTAAATACTATACTGCCCTATAAGAACATCTAGGATTGTGTGATCTATAATTATATTGCAAAACAGATCCACAATTTGAAGATATAATAGTTTCATAAAATACGAAAGATATTTTTATTATTTATTTTTTTTTAAGAACTGGAGATTTCGTCTTTACTGTTTATAAATAAAATTCCAGTATTTCTTCAGCTGTTTAGTTTTCAACTTTTGATAATTTTGCCAATTAATATTTAAGGTTTACAAAATGTTTATGTGGTGTTATTGGTCATGGATAAGTTTATCAATATACAGCAAATTACTAATAAAATCTTGTCAAAATAAACAAAAATCAATTTTAAATAAATTTACCGGAAACATTCTTACCATTCTCTAGGCATGTCCATTTTTTTGTAAGAGTAACTACCAGAATTATTGTAGAATATTCTCCCACAATTTTTTTCGTGTGGTTCTTGACAGTGATTTGAAACAATATTGCAGCTGATTTAGTATATCTACAATATTTTACTCTCCTAAGAAAAATAAACTCGGAACAAAATAATTCAGTTTTGGAACTTAAGACTATAATTATAATTTGTTGTAGTGCTACCTTACTGTTATTCGTAAGTAAGTTATTGTTAATAATATTAAGTATTACAGCTTTATTTCCGATTTTTTGCCTTGTACCCAGTAACAAACAAAAATTTTTAAAATTTTTGTTCTAAAAAAGCTTTAAAATATAAACTAATTAACCATTTTTGGGATGTCTGTATGTCAACTTACAACTATAAGTTAGGAATTATTTCGACTGTCCTAAAGTCTAATACGTGTTTATTCCGATTAACTTCATCACAAAATCCAAGTTCCTACGACTGAAAATGGCACCACGCGTTTTCGATCCTCAAAATAAATAGAAAAGAGTACATGCGACGGACCGTCGGTTCACGCACATACTGTTTGAAGCGCGAAGTTACCTGTGGGTTGGAACACGGCTGGGACAACCCATGGGCGGATCTTTGTGAACGGTCATTAATTATCACCCTTGTTACTGTCTATCTAAATAAACGTATAACGTACTATAATAAAACGCTTATTGGATAAAGAGTTTATTTAGCTAAACTCATTTGCTTATTAATAGCCAAGAACTTAGAGGGGTGGCAATTTCCGAATTATACTAAGAACAAAATTATAGCATACACGAAGGGACATTTATGTGCTAATGACTTTATAGTACCAGGAGGGTCAAAGTTTATTAGGTAACAAATGTTAATAAATAGTCACATTTTATTGGGTTAGGATAAAAGTTAATCTTTTTATCTTACAAATAGTACAAAATCAGGATAACATTTTTATGGGTGAATAATTTAATTTGCAAACCATTTCAATTAAGATACGTTACGTATATCGACTTTTATTAAACGGTTCTTAAAATTTTTCATAGGGTCTGTTTACTGGTTATGCGTCCTTTACTAGATCTCGGCCTTTTGGTATTAAGGGCCGAATATTAAAAAAACTAAATTATATTGACAAATTTTATGCAATAAACTAGTTTTTGGTATCTTTTACCTAATCTAAGTGGTAGGAGTTGGACTGGTGGAGCGAGTGACAAGCGCGCAAAAAACTTCTTATTTTACCTCTCTCTGTTGAAAAGTAAGCATGTGTTAATTTAATGTATTTTTGTTTTGTGGTGTTAGATAGCTAAACAGTAAGCCAAAGTAGCCGAGAATAAGTTTAAAAGTAAAATATTTTTTATTAAATATTAAAATATAAAACAATATTCTACATTTTTTATTTTCGGCTTTTTATTAACGTTTATGTTAACTTTTTACATATTGGTTCACGGCTGCTATTTTTTTTTTACAAGACAGACAATTTAAGTTTAATATTTCCTTTTCTTTTCAGTATGCCTACCAAATACAAGCGTACTGGAAGTTGTTCCAGGGCTAGTTGGACCGAACAACAGTTAGCCGAAGCCATTCAAGCCGTTAATGAAAATAGAATGGGAGTTAATGAAGCTGCTCGAAATTTCGGGGTACCGGCAACCACTCTACGAAGAAGAAAATCGACAGGCAATGTAAAGAAAGGCCCTCTTGGACCCTCCTCCACGTTAGGCGAAGCTGCTGAAGAAAAGTTGGCCAAACATATCCTAAAACTTCAAAAAAACGGATTTTCTCCTACTCGAACTCATGTGCGAAGTATGGCTTTTAAATTGGCCGAACAGCTGGGTATTAAACATAATTTTAATAAGGAATTGAGACTAGCTGGTTTTCCATGGCTGCAGTTATTTCTGCAGAGAAACCCAAGGCTGTCAGTGAGAAAAGCAGAAGGGGTCTCCATTAATCGATCCTTGGGTATGAACAAAAAAGATGTTGAGACTTACTTTCAGCTGCTAGAAAATACTATGACCGAGAACGATCTTATGAATAAACCTGGACACATCTACAACATGGATGAGACGGGTTTACAACTTAATAATAGGCCGGGGCATGTTATTGTTAAGAAAGGATCTAAAAACATCGCAAGTATCAGCTCCGGTGAAAAGGAGAAACCATCACGGTTATAGCCTGTTGTAACGCGGAAGGCGTTTTTCTTCCCCCAACCTGCGTCATGAAAGGAAAAAATAGAAAACAAGAGTTCGAGGATGGGATGCCCCCGGGATCCTTGGTTTACATGTCGGAAAGATCGGCCTATGTCAACAGTGACATATTTTTTCAGTGGCTCAAAGATCAGTTCGTTCCGAGAAAGCCGACAGGGACAGTTTTATTACTGCTTGATGGTCATGCTTCACACTGCAGTAACGTTGAGATGCTAGAATACTGTGTTGAACACAACATCATACTGCTTTGCTTGCCAAGTCATACGACGCAATTTTTACAACCACTAGATAGATGTTTTTTTAGATCGTTAAAATTAAACTACTACTCAGCTTGCAATTTATACATTAAAAATAATCCAGGACGAAAGCTCACTAGATTACAATTTGGAAAGTTACTTGCTGAAGGATGGAACAAGTCTGCAACTGTAAATAATGGAACTTCGGCATTCAAGGCTACGGGAATTGTGCCATTTAATCCTTCTGCTATTCCAGATGACGCCTATTTGACTGAAAATAGTATCGTACTTGAGGCTCCTGATGCAGGTGAAAATAAACAAATTCCAGATGGTAGTTCTCAAAGTTTTAACAAAGCTTTATCTGATGATAATCAACAACCTTGCTGCAGTTGGCAGACTGAAGATGGTTCTGTACCAGAAAAACAAAATGAATCGGGTGCAGAAACTAATGCAAATACTCCCGTCAAAAGTACCCCTGGAAAAATGCTAGATATAATCTCACCCGTTCCAGTTGTTTCCGCTAACGTTAATTCGGTTCGCAAAAGGAGCAAGCAACTGGCGGAAATTTTAACTACAGAGACAACAATTGGCGAAAAAAAGAACAAAGCGTCTAAAAAAACACAGAAAGAAATAAAGACCAGTAAATTAAAACCAGTTTTGAAGAAGCCAAAAGTGACCAAAAAGAAAATTGAGAAAGCTGCCAAAAGCGACTCATCCTCAGACGAAGATCTAGAGCCACCGACATTGGATGACTCTTCAGATGATATGGACGACGATGACCAAGCTTGTACCGGTTGTGGCGAAATATATTCCCAAACCACAAAATCTGACGACTGGGTTAATTGCTTACGTTGCTCCAAATGGTTTCACGATTCCTGCTCCAAGTTTGTGAACTTTTGCCACGACTGTGGTGTTGTTATATGCAAAACAAAGTGACATTTTGGCCAAAACACTTTTTTTTTCATTGCGCCATCTCACCTCAGCACCGTGGGGGAGATGGTTTTTGGAAACTATTTTTATTTTTTTTGTGAATTATAAGTTTTATTTTTTAATGCATTTTATTACTTAATACATGTTTCTAAACTGAATAAAGATTCGTTAAAAAAATTAACAGTAATTCTAATTCAACATATAGAAATGTTAACATGAAATTTCAAAACCTGGGCCATCTATCCTCGAATTACCCTATATACATAATAATATATATATATATATATATATATATATATATATATATATATATATATATATATATATATATATATATATATATATATATATATATATATATATATATATATATATATATATATATATATATATATATATATATATATATATATATATATACTTTTTTTTTAAGTGGCCGATAACTGGCTAGTCTCGGCCATCGGGAAAAATTGGCTGCCGAAAACTAATAGGGTAGATGCGCCTAAAGTCAGCCACTAACAGTAGTCAATTTAAGTTATAAAATATTTAAACAATTCCAGTGGCCGAGAACTGGCTAGTCTCGGCCATCGGGAAAAATTGGCGGGCGAAAACTAATAGGGTAGATGCGCCTAAAGTCAGCCACTAACAGTAGTCAATTTAAGTTATAAAATATTTAAACAATTCCAGTGGCCGAGAACTGGCTAGTCTCGGCCATCAGGAAAAATTGGCTGCCCAAAACTAATAGGGTAGATGCGCCTAAAGTCAGCCACTAACAGTAGTCAATTTAAGTTATAAAATATTTAAACAATTCCAGTGGCCGAGAACTGGCTAGTCTCGGCCATCGGGAAAAATTGGCGGGCGAAAACTAATAGGGTAGGGTAAGTTCGCCAGTAAGCCAGCCAGAACCGGTGGTAGGACAAAACACAAATAATCTGAAATAAGTTAAAAATGCAATATGTAATTTTTTTAAATGAGCTGTCATTTATTGAGCCATCCTCCCTTCAATATACTGGATAATTTACAAAACTATAGTTGGTATAACTGAAATGTTAAAACCGCGCTAAAATAGGCGAGTGTTGTACTCCGCGATTCTTTGTGGATTTTAAATAGGTATAAGATAAGTACAAGGTAAGTAAAATTTATGTTTTTATGATTTATTGTAAACTGCACATATTAGATAAGTTATACACACTCTAAATTTTAATTTTACATCCGTGAAATAAACATTTTTTACTATGTTGTGGTTAAAGTTAGGTGGACGCTCACTGAAATATTCATTTTAGAGAAATTCCAGTCGTCGGACAAGTGTCCGACTACTAGAGTTGGAATACGTCTGTTTTTATCTTGCATACTAAACAATCTTTCAAATATCTCTTTTTAATAAAAAATTAACTAAAAAGTGTTTTAAACTGCAGTCAGTGGTCGGACAACCTAAATGTCTATATAGATTTAAATTATGCGCAATAAAACTTGGCCGACCACTAGACACAAGGAGATTTGATGTTATTCCAGAAGTCGAACACTATCAAATTTTTAACACTTTTTAAGAAGTATTTTCATGTTTTTTTTTAGTTTAGATATGAATGCCAATCGTAACGCCGGCTCCACACATTGGGGCCAATGTTGGGGCCAACAGCGTTCGTCGAATGTGTGGATGAACGAAATAGCATTGGCGCCAACGTTGAACGACGTTGGCGCTCGTGTTGGGACATACAATTTATTTGTTCAAGGTGTAAACATGTCAAGTGAATCGAAAATGGCTAAAATGGCTTCGTGTTGTTGGACCAATGAATTAGTTTTGAAATTTATAGAACTGCATCAAGTGGAACCGCTTCTATGGAACCCCCGCCATTCTCAACACAAAAATAGGAATGCCGTGATAGACGCATGGCAACGTATACAGTTTTTTGCAGAATTAAATTTATAATATAGTTGTTAGCAGTCATCACTGCAAACGCACACAACGCAATTTCTTTTTCCCGCCCAGCCCCAGACATAATAACGTTGGCCCGGTGCACAAAGGAATGAGCTTGGTGCCAATGTGGCCACTCTATTAAAAATGCACCACGAACATAGTCAAGTTGGTGCAAACGGTGGCCCCAACCTTCGTCCCAATGTGTGGAGCCGGCGTAAAGATAAATTTCATAAATTCGACGAAAATTATTTAAAAAAACCAGTTGAAGCTGTCAGAAATGGAGAAAAATTACGTAAAATATGTAAGTTCCTAAGTCGACGCTGCAGGACCGTATTAAGGAAAAAGTTGTCGACTCATGTACACAAATGGGACCAGATCCAGTTTTAACAATTTAATATGAAAATAAAATAGTAAATTGGATTGAAAACTTGGCAAAATGCGGTTGTCCGATAAATAAAAGTAAATTAATGTCCACCGTCCAAAAAATTGTTCAAAAAGAAAATTTAAAATCACCTTTTAAAAATGGGAGGTCTGGTCAAAAGTGGTACACTGGTTTCATGAGGAGGCATCCGATATTATCACTAAAAAATGCGGAGTCTCTTGAAAAATACAGATCTCAAGTGACAGAAGAATATATAAGATCTAGGTTTAATGATCTGAAGACCTATTTAAATAATATAAATGCAGCCGACATTTTGAACAACTCCAGCCGAATATTAAATGAAGACGAGAGTGGTTTTAGTTTATGCCCGAAGAATGGGAAAGTTTTAGGTCTAAAAGGTCAGGATCTACAGATTGTCAAAAAAGGCAGTAATAAGGAAAATTTGACAGTGTTACTCACTTTTACAGCAGACGGAAAACTTTGTCCACCAGTAGTAGTGTTTCCCCACGTAAAGCCTCCAAAAGCTCTTGTTGACAGCATGCCGGATGACTGGATTCTGGGTAAAACGGATTATGGGTGTATGAAATCAGACGTATTCTATGAATATGTAGCTTATTTTCTTGATAAATGGTTGGAGAAAGAAAACATTGAAAGGCCGGTTTTATTTCTGGTGGATGGACATAAATCCCACATGTCCCTCGAATTGAAAAATCCAATAATATTATATGCGTTACCTCCAAATGTCACCCATCTTCTCTAACCTGCAGACGTTGCGGTCTTTAAACCATTAAAAGTATATTGGCGCCAAGAAGTGAGGGAATAGCAAGCCAAAAATGATAATCGTGTTGTAACCAAAATGGAAGTTTGCCCCATATTCGAAAAAGTTCTTTAGCATCCCAATATGCCTAATAATATGAAAAACGGCTTTAAGGCCTGTGGTTTGTACTCGTTTAACCCAGATGTTGTCAATTATAAAAAATGCGTACAAAATACCTGAGAAAATTTGTCAAAAGGAAAATCTATGAAGAAGTAACGTTAGCAGATATAAAAAGTACTGAGAAAATGATCCTAAAGTTAAAATCTAATCTTGCTGAACAAGGAATATGTGCAAATTTAATTTTAACTTTTGCACGTCCTTTAATACCTCAGAATAATGCTGGTGGCAACGACGTCTCTTATTATACTCATAAAGATAGACAAAATAGAGCTTGTTTTTTACGACAAAATCCAGACAGTTGAAAATAAACTTTCAAATGAAAATTAGAATATAGTTATTATGCAAGACTTACTTTTAAATCTTGATCCAGAGGAACCATTAAACAAAAATTATTAGATAGATAAAACAAAAATAGAAAGTGAAAAAGCTAATAGTAAAGCCCAAGATTCTCAGGTAATTACTTTAGATGAAGAACGATTCCAAAAAGAACAAACAAATTAAAACGTACAAGAAGCCAAGAATTCTATTTTAGATCCACAAGAACTTCATATGGAAATAATTAACCAACAAGACGTCGATATATCTACTTGTCCAGAAAGTTTAGAGAAGAAAAAATATATGAAGTAAGAGACGATATATCAAGAGATAAAAGATGCAGGCGAAAAAATCTGATGAATTAACAAAAAAAGTGGAGGTGATAACACACGCTCAATTATCGTTCGAAGAGCACCTAGCATATCCGCAGCCTATTCCTAAAAGTCAGAGAAAACAGCAACGGAAAAAAACTTCTTCGGCAATTTCCTCCAGTGCTTTGAGAAAATATTATGAAGATAAACAGAGGGAAAAAAAGAAAAAGAAAATGTTGTAAAAAGGAAAAAAGCGGCCAACACAAAAAAGAAGAATAATAACAAAAAATCTAAGATAGTCTCTAATGAAATAACAGACATAAATGCTCATAAAAAAGAAACAGTAAAACAAATAAAGATAAAGCAAATGAAAGCCAATATAAAGGTGTTAAACATAAATGTGGTATATGCCAAGCAGAACTAGAATGTGATACAGAAATCGAAAATGAAAAAAATGTCGGTTGCGATACGTGTCCCCGATGGTACCATTTAGGCTGCACCAAATTAATAGGCCTTTCCTATAGTAAGGTAACAAATATGGATTTTACATGGAATATTTGTGACTATGAATTATTAAGTTACCAACATTAGACTTATGTTTTCAAACATTTTTTTTTAATTCTTAGTTGTTCAAAGAATTATGTTTCTTTTAATGTTGTTATAACCGTTTTAATGTGTGATAGTTTCTTTAATTTACGCAAATATTTTAATATAGGAAAAATATTTAAACAATCATTATTATTGAAACTTGGTTGTGGCTGTGTGCACGTAAGAATTTAGGGAATGAAGAGGCTTTGTATTTCGTGCAATTTTTATTAAAAAATCCTAGCAGAGCGCTTTCGGTAAAACCATTATCATTGCTATCTACAAGCAAGAAATAAACTTGAAAAGTAAAATTGAAAAAATTTGTTAGAATATTTTAAGGGAAATTTTCAAAAAACTGTATTTTAATGAATTTTTTTTAAATTTTAAATTTATTTTACCTGAAATTAAACATTAAATATAGTAAATAAATATGAAGTGATGAATTTAGTAGACTTAGTATGGAAAAGAATAAGCAAAAGAAAAGTTCAAAACTTACTCGTCGTCAAGCAGGAGCCTCAGCAAATTTGAGCCAACAAAACATGTAGAGGGCTTTAGTAAAATATCACATTATTACACAAATTAAAATTAAAATAAAAGTCAAACAACATTAATATTTGTTACATTTTCCCTTATTAAAGGGTGAAATTTAAAAAACTATACCATTTAGTGGAAAGACGAACATGTGATTATGTTAAGTTAAGGAACCAGTTGTACTGACGTATAAAAAAGGATAGACAACTATTTTTAAGGGAATAGAAAAGGATGTACTACTCCGAGGTTATTTGAAGTGTGGTTGTTAGGAACTGTAAATTTATTATGTTTAAAGGCTGTGTTAGAGAAATGAAATCAAAATCCAATTTTAAATAATGATTATTTGTTTTAACTTTAATATAATTAAGAAAAACTTTGCTCCTGAATAGGACCGTAATTTGTAGTAAATTATGACAAAAGTAAAAAACTTTTTTGAAAAAAGGGAGGCGCGTTCAAGAAGTCCAATTGAAATATTTTATTTTTAAACTTTTAATATAACTAAGAAATTCCTACTTCTAAACAGGAAAGTAAATTAATTATAGTGAACTATGAAAAATTTGAAAAATTTTTTGTTTAAAAAAACGTTACAAAGTGAAAATTAAAAAAATTGAAAAAGAAAAAAGAAAAATTTAAAGTTCCTAACTCCTCCTGACATTCCCAGGGGTCTGCCAAAAAAGCTCACGAGGTTGGGAAAATTGTAAAGGACATGTTAGTGGAGTTAGAAAGGAAGCGGTTGCATTGTTTGATAGAGGGTTATTATGGTTATAGGGAGGACATAGCGGAGAAGGAGTGTGGGGTTCTTTGAGACCCCCAGGAATGGAGGCAGGCAGAGTGCAGCAGACAAATGAAAAATCCTCTTAAATTAATTAACTGTTATGTTTGGGTCAAAAAGATTGTTTTAAATTAATTGAATGGCTTTTTGAATTGTTGAAAGGAATATGGAAATCATGTAATATACAAAAGAACAAGGAGGTTGGATCACCCAAAAATGGGGCCAAAACGTAAATTGTTTTTTCATCATCGAGTGATTTAGTTCATGAGACGCCTATGTAAAGGTAAAAAAGATCTATTGAGGTTAACTTGAGTGTTAAGACACAAGTTGTTGGTATTAAGCTCTTTATTTATTTCTATGTCTTCGAAAAAATCTAGTCTATTAAAGTTTTTAGATGTAGTATTGTGCAAGATTTTTGAATTTTTATGTGGACTAAAGTTGTGTTTGTGTTTGAGTTCTTTTAAATGTGTACCAAAGGCCGACGTTGATCTTGTTGATGTTATTCTAGTTTTAAGGGGTTTACATGTTTTACCAATATAAGAGCTATTACAAGAGTCACAATTTAAAAGATATATGCCACTTTTTGTGAGTTTATCTATTTTATCTTTTGAGTTAACCAATTGAGATCCCAAATTTAGTTTGGTTTTATAGGATGTTTTAATATTCTGAAAATGATCTTTAAAGCACTTAGTAACCTTCCCGTTAACAACCTCATTAGTGTATGGAATAGCAATGTATTTAACTGATTCCGTGTTGTCAGAAACTGTAGGAAATATTTCTTTTCTGATTTTCTTAATTTTATTTTTTTCTATTAATCTGTTAACGATTTTAGGATCAAAATTATTATTGTAAGCGATTTGTTTAAGAATTTTTATCTTATTTAAGTAGTTTTCTTTTGACATAGGAATGTTAAGAAGTCTATTTATGGTTGTCTATCCTTTTTTATACGTCAGTACAACTGGTTCCTTAACCTAATATAATCACATGTTCGTCTTTCCACAAAATGGTATAGTTTTTTAAATTTCACCCTTTAATAAGGAAAAAAGTAACAAATATTAATGTTGTTTGACTTTTATTTTAATTTGTGTAATAATGTGATATTTTACTGAAGCCTACATGTTTTGTTGGCTTAAATTTGCTAAGGCTCCTGCTTGACGACGAGTAAGTTTTGAACTTTTCTTTTGCTTATTCTTTTTCATACTAAGTCTACTAAATTAATTACCTTATATTGATTTACTATATTTAATGTTTAATTTCACGTAAAATAAATTTAAAATTTAAAAAAAAAATATTAAAATACAGTTTTTTGAAAATTTCCCTTAAAATATTCTAACAAATTTTGTCAATTTTACTTTTAAAGTTCATTTCTTGCTTGTAAATAGCACTGATGATGGTTTTACCGTAAGCGCTCTGCTAGGATTTTTTAATAAAAATTTGCACGAAATACAAAGTCTCTTCATTCCCTAAATTATTATTATAGTTATCCCAAGTTAAGCCGTTTAAATTAGTTTGGTCTAATTTAAGTTTAAATAGTTATTTAAACTTTATTTTTGTAACTCAAAAATTACAGGAACTTTGTAATTATTTTCCCCGAGCTTTTCCCACTTTTTACAAGACAGTAGTTTTCTATTTATGTGTGCTTACAAAAGTAGTTTAAATATAGAAAATATGTGAGGAAGAGAGTATATTTTTGAACTTAATCTATAATAGAGTTATTGACTTTAATTGAAAACTTTTTTTGTTACCAATTCTTTGAATTGTTCTGGGATTGGTTACAAATTGAAAAAGACATATTTAATTATCTCTAACTAAACTGCGTAGTACGTGTCTGCTTCCATTTAGCCAATCAGATGCCGTCCAACTACTGGATTGCATCTGACCAACTGGTTAAGCCGTCCGACTACTAGCAAAAATGACATTTTTTTTTCTGGGTTTATAAAATTGGAAATAAACAATAAAAACAAATGATAACCAAAGATAAGTTAAAACTTTAGTTTAATTTTTTGACTAAAATAAAGTTTTCCAGTTATTAAAATCTAATATTTTACAATATGGAAAGTTGAACTTTTGTAAACTGTCCGACTACTGGCGAATTGCCCCCAGATCGCCTAAAGTCAGCCACTACCAGTAGTCAGCCATACGAACATAAAATCGCAAATAAGAAAAAAAATACTGAGTTATGGGTTATTCTGTTTGTTGCCCTGTATTCAGCCATCTCATGCCCTTAACACCCTTTATGTACTTTTAGCCCCCCTCTATCAAGCTTTCAGAAATCAATTTATTCGGCGCGAACTTGAGGCGTTTTCTGGCGATGAAACTGTTTTAAAAAGTTTTAAATAATCATTTTCTGGCGTTGCAATAGTGACGTCACATCGAAACTGGTTCAAATTATTTTGAAACCTAATCGATTCTAGTTTCAAACCGGTTTCAAACCGCCGCATGCGTAAAAGTTATGTCTTGTTTTGTGGTTATGTCAAAATTAAAATTTTTGCAATTTTTGATTCACTTCAGTTTGTTGTTTATGCAAAAAACAGAACATGGCAAATCAAGCAGACGGTCAAAATTTACATTTTAAAAAAATTATAGAGAGATGTGGAAAAGTCATCAAAAATGAATCAAATGAAGTGCTTTGTGAGATGGAAGATTATGAAGGTAGGTTGATGGAAGATAGAAAAATTGTTTGAAATCCACCGTTATTTTGTAAATTGGAACTAATTCAAGTTTCTACCCTAATGAATATTATGATCTTTATTTTTAGGGAATATATATGAAATATTTCTTGGTATGTCAGTCCTACAGGAATGTGGGCTGATAGAACCTATTTCCTGTGGAGACTCTGAGGAGATGCTACCTCAGGCTGGAGATAAACTATCTGAAAAAATTTGTACTCTTTGGAAAACAGCAAAAAATCAAACTCAGCATGACCGACAAGCCACATTTGTCCTGCTTGATTTGAGAAAGAAATTTACAAATGAAATTTAATGACAAAAAAACAGCTAAAAATATATTATGGAACAAATTGCATCCAAGATGAATGAACTGGGGTATTTTATAGGTGAAGGTGTGGAAGGTCGAGAGAAAGTTAGACAGAAATTTGCAAACCTACAAACGTCCTATCAAAAATACCTTCAGAAACGTAACCAACGGGAGAGGTGGTGAAACCACCATTTTTTGATGACATGGATGAAATTCTGGGAGGTCAGCATAAAATGACACCTCCATTCATAATAGATTCTGCTGTGGATAAACCACCATTTTTTGATGACATGGATGAAATTCTGGGAGTAGAAAATGACACCTCAGTCATAAAGATTCTGGAAGAAAAAAATTGAAAGCAATAGTGTAAAAAAACAAAAAACCACAGAAAATTACCAGAACGATATGGCAGAAGCTTCCACCAGTTCTCACGCAAACAGGTTTGAGAATGTAAGAAGCACTGTGCGACCATCTAAAAGCAAGGTGATTGATGTTCTTCAAGGAATGCATAAAGAGAGTATGGAGCAAAGGAAGAATGAATTCAAAGAGATAGTCGGCCTTATAAAAGAGGAAAACCAACAACGACACAAAGAGCTTATGGCAGTACTTGAAACGTTAAATAGAAAAGACAGTAAGAGAAAGAAGTATAAGTCTAATTCTGATAGTGACTAGGTAACAGCAGTTCATCCCTCATTAAGACAGTATTTTTACATTGCCATGTTTGATTAACCATTTACATTGTATAAAATATAAAATGTACATTTTTATGTGATATGTATTTTAAGAAGTAGTTTAAGCTGAACTTCTCGTTTTATTTTAGTTCTAATAATATAAAATTATAGGTATATTTACTTTTTCTTCTTCTCTGGAAGCCGTCTTAATCCATAGGAGGCAACGCAGCCTCTTGGGCTTTTTGTGCCTTTATTTACTTAGAATAATTGCATGTAGAAACCATTACTACATAGTAAATCAGACTCAAATTTTTGGTTTTTGGTATATTGTATATTACTCGAAAATTCAAAAATTAGGTGAAATGTCCCTAACCTCCAAAAATAAAATTGAATCCCTAGAGTAACAATACAAAGTTGAATCAGGATGGGTTGCACCCATAGAAATAGCTGCTAATATGGTTGGACCGTTTGAACAAATTAAAGTTTTTTTTATAATGCTGATTTTTGAACTTCGAATATTTAATTATTTTAGACACACAAAATAAAACTATTAATAATTATGCTTTAATGCAACAAATATTTTTGGTTCTTACTTGACTCTACTACTTTAATAAGACAATGTAATGAATCAAAAATTCTTGTATTTGAAAATAATACATAAATATAGCCAGTAAATAAAAATACAGCACACTATACTAAAAATACCTTTACTACAAAAAATTACTAAAAAACATGAACATGACATTGAGAAATGAACAAAATTAAAACTATTTTGCTAATAAATAAATTGCGATGATAAAACTCAACCCTTTATTAAAATCTCAACAAACATTTAAATTTTGTAGGCGTAATATGTAACTAAACCTTTGTCTCTAGCTTATTTATTTAATATGGGTTAGTAATGGAAAATATCAGAAAATATGTGAGATAAAAACTTATCACTTTCGAAAAATTCTATTTTTTTTTTGAATTTTCTACATGTTTATGATTAAAAAGAAATCTGACTTTTATATTGATAACCTAATTATTATGGTACCAGGTCATTTGCAATGCGCCACCTTTTATTAATGCCAACGAGATTTTGAATGGGGCCATCATATTCGTCCTCATCCTCATCTACAGGCAAAATTTCTCCATTCCACTCTTCATCATTCAAGTAGCAAAAATTGTGCAGGACACAACATGCTACAATTATTTTTATTGCCCGTTCCACTGAATTTACATTAATATACAACAGTATTCTCCACCTGCTTTTAAGAATACCAAATGTATGTTCAATGACAATTCTTGTTTTGCTTAAGAAGTGATTGAATCTGATTTGCCAAACAGGGAGATTCCCATTGTTCCTAAAATAGAATTAAAGCTATAGTTATTTTTTGTTTTACCAACCTAATTTAAGACTGAACAGACACCAAACTTGTTATTTAAGAAAGGCATTAGGTATTTAATATTTTCTTTTTTAGCAATAAACCATTTATTTATTGTTTGCCTAATTATATATTTTTTCTGATTTAACATACCATTTCCTACCAGTAATTTTAATGCCTTTAATAACATAATATTTCACATACCTAAATGGAGTTAATGTAAAAGCAAGTAATGGGTACGCAGAGTCTGCTACTAAATGATGTTCCAAGGTGGGAAAATATCTTCTCCTTTCTACATTATTCAATGCTTTTCGGTAAATTTCTGAATTTTGAAAAATCTAAAATAAAAAGGTAGTAGTGCTAAGCACACTTGCACATTCATTATCTTTTCATTACTGTGAATAGATGAAATAATAAATAAAAATAAATAATGTACAGGATGTCTGGTTATATTTCGAATGGGGTCTACATGAATATAATATTTAACATAGTTTCTCGAGGTTTAAAAGTAAATTTATGCAACAACTGTTAGTTGAAACATAAGCAAAGTATATTTTCGAAATGAGAAAAATATGCCTTTCTAATAAACTAAAAGTATACAGGCTGTTTCATTTAAAATAACAGAGTCGATGTTCATTTGTTTACATTGCAATTATTATTTGTTTATTTTTGGGGAAATCTTGATAGTTTGGATAAAACTACACATGTTTTTTAAATTTAACATCTCAAAAAATAAAACATTTAGACCCAATTTGAAAATATAACTGAGCACCCTGTACACATAAAAAATATAAAGTTACATGAAATATATTTTATCCTTAGTGCTTTACCCACCCTGCTATCATGAACGGATCCAGGCCAGCCAACCAAAATATTTGTAAATATTTTGTTTGCACTGCATACTGCTTGTAGTTTTATACTGTAATTTTGCTTGCGATCAATGTAACTGTTATGTTGTTGAGCTGGAGCCTTAAATTCAATGTTGCAAACATCAATAGCACCAACTACCCCTAAGAAATACTTCAGTAAAAAAAGAGCTTAAGTCTAAAAGATTATTAATAACAAAAATGCTTTTTTTATTGTATTAAATCGTCTTGATTTTTTGTTGTCTAATAAAGATTTCTGCGGGCTTTATTTTATACCTACCTGGTATGTTAGCCCTGGCTAAAAAACCATTTACAACAGAGGTTATTTCTCTGCTAGAGGGCCAGAATATAAATTCATGTTGCAGTTCCACAAGTAAGTCAATTACTTGGTTCACCGCTTTGTGTGCTGCTGATAGAGTAACATTGAATTTATCTGAGATAGAAAGATACACTTCATGCTTTCCCAAATACCACAATGCCATTAAGAGCTTTTTCTCGGCTGAGATTGGCTTCTCTCCTCCACAATAAGATTTGTGAAGTCGGGGTTCAAGATACCTCAAAAGTTTTTGAACACCATCCTGAGTCATTCTAAACAACTGAAAAAAATCATATTCAAGGTATTTTGGCAACCATTCTTCATGGTATCCCTGAGGTCTTCGATGGTTTTCTGGGCTCAATAGCATAGTAAATAAGAAAATTTCATTGGCCCCCACAAAGGATTCATTACTCTCCATCCATGAAAGTAAAAATGGACGTACAGTGGAAGAACGCGTAATAAATAATAAAATTTTGTCCATTGCAATAGAATATTTTTATATTAAGGATATATTTTATATATCTTTTATAAACAATAGCAAAAACAGAAGATACCTACAACCTCAACAGAGCAAACGGAAAAGTGCGGTTATTGGATAAAACAGTAAACAAAATTCTTGTCAGTTTTAAACCAGTCGATTTCTTGCGACCTTAAGTGATGACGTCACATATGAAATTGGTTCAAACCAGGTTTTAAAATTTTTGCATCGCCAGAAAACGCCTCTGGACTTAAAAATACAAAAATTGGTATCTAGGTATGTCAACCACTGATTAAAATTAAAAATATTTTTTTTTACATTAGAATTATATCCCTTGGCGGTTAAAATGGGGAAAAAAGTTTGTATAAAGAAATCGTCATTTTAAAGTTGTAAATATGAAAGTTGGTAATTAGGTTTCTAATAACCCAGACAAATAGAAAAGCATTTTAAGAAAATTCCTTCCTAAATCGGTGGAATGGGGTTTAAAAGTTTGCCTGAAACTTCGTTATTTCTGGACTTAGAAGTATAAAAATTGATATGTAGACAAATAATTATGATAAAAATATTCTGTTTTAAAATTTTTGGAATTACATCTCTTGGGGTTGTTAAAATGGGGATAAAAATTTGTATAGAAAAATCTTCAGTTTTTAAGTAGTAAATATGGTAGTTGGTAATTAGGTTTCCAATTACCCAGAGAAATAGAAAGTGTTAATATTTTTGAAAATTCATCTTCTAAAAAGTCGTCCAGATTTTACGACTCGCTAACAAAAAATAGTGAAAAAAATGGTTAAACTTTTGATTGGTTTCTTTTTATTTTGCCCTTGGGATGATTTTCATTTAATGAATATAATATTTTAATTTGCATTCTTTTATTGGTTCCTAAATAGTTTTATTTTGCTTAGTAAGCCTTTCTTGAACAAACGCATAATATAATTCTAAAGCATTTTGCTCAGCCGTTTTAAAACAATCCAAACAGCTTTGGCTAACTACTATTTAACTGTCTATAGCTACAAGATCTTCTCCAATCTTCTCAATGGGGTGGCCAAATTGATCAAAACTTATTTTTAAGGCTGAGCGTTGGTCCATTTGATATAAATTATACTCTTTGTGATGTTTTTAATGATATTTTGTGCATTGCAATTTTCCTCAAATTTTCGAAAAAGTCTACCTACTTTTGATCCAGGATCCAGCAATGCTCCATCTGCGAAGAGAAGATGGATCATGTGTTAAATCAATGGTAATATTTTGCTTATGGGCTTTATTAACGACCAGTGCAGACAATGTTTTATTTACCTTGGGCACATATTATTGTTAATGTTATTATGTTGTATATTACATGTTTGAACTTTTAAAACAACCTATTTAATAGTTTTGACAACCATAAAACTATCTTTCAATAGTTGTGAGTTGTTTTTAAAATATATTTAATTTAACCGTTGCAAATCGATCGCCCTGTACAAATATATTAGGTGATGGGAAACTTTTACAAAAAGCAACCATTAGTTTAAATTAAGTGCCTTCAAAATAGCTCTAAGACAAAATCAGACGTTAAATAAAAAATGAATAATAAGTGTTCGCCGTTTTAAAAAATGGACGCTATATTGGCTCAGAAGCATTAGAATTGATGGTGATGCAGGTCAAATTTCTTAGAATGACCTTCTAAACCAGGGTGCAGAACTTTATGCTTTTATCACAATATGCCCCAATCTTTTACTAACCGCGACTACTATTAGTACCTACTCTTGATTTCGTTTCTGTTGGATAATTTAGTGCATGTATAAAAAATATTATTTCATAATTTAAGGTTAATTTTTTTTAAGTCAATTAATTTTTTTAACCAACTTTTTAATTTTATATCCGGATAGTCCAGGAAGGCTAAGTACTTATGAACGGTGAGTGCCTTAAGTGAAGTACGACGGAAGTTTATTGTTACGTGACTTAAAGGTTTGCAGGTTCGAATAGGAAGAAAATACATCTTTCAGGCAGCATGTACACACGTGCTTCGACACGATATAGGAAAAGTGAAAGTGGGAAGTTCGTTGTCTCTCAAGATGAACTGTAAAGGATTGCATATGAGTGGCACTACGCGTTGCTCTATTGACATTTGCTAGAGGAAGAAATTTATTGCAGTTGCAATTACGTCACTAACTTTTATAGAATTCGCCAGAGTAGAAGCAGTGGAAATACTTACGAAAGAGCGACAGATCCCAGATACAGATGAAATAAAGAATTTTTAGATTTGTAGGATACGCCATTCCCCAGATATTTTAACAATATTCCAAATACGGTCTAATTTAAAATACATACAAAGAAGAATATCCCGATCTTTTCCAAAGCTATGAATATAACGTGTTATGCCAATCAGGGTTTTTCTTAAAAGTTACGCCCCCACGGATAAATAACTCTTTGTTTTGCAGAATTTGGCCACTCATAAGTAAATGATTATCATGATTATCATTGATAGACTTTTTCGCGACACCGAACATGATTGTGTTATGCATTACCAAACGTTTGTTTTCTAAGTCAGTTTAAAGTCTGGCTTGAGAAACTGAATGGTACTATTATGAGCAGAACTATAAATGGGATTGGTTGTGGAAAAAAGAAGATCGTTAATATGAAGTAGAAATAGAGTTAATTTCACTACCGAGCCCTAGGGTGTCCCAGCTTTAACGTGGTAAAAGCTGGAAGAGTGACCAATATACAATAAATAATATACGTTGATAAGTACGGAAACTGAAAAGCCAAGCATGAAGTTTATGTGTAAGAGCATAGGAAGAAAGTTAGCCTTGGATATGTTAAGAGCAACGATCTAGAATTAAGGAAAAAAATTCGAGGGCCATGTTTCAATTGTGTGAGACAAAAAAAAAGAATATCTGCTTTGGATTATTTGTGACGAAATCCGCACTATCTGTCTGATTATAGTTCTACCAGGAGCGGCTTATGGGGTTTGTACAAAATTTTCCTTACATTTAGGTAGTTACATCACTAACTTTAATTAAGTTTGGTGCAGTAATTAAATATTCTATCAAACACTTAACAAAACTTGCATCTTAGTATGCTTCCTAATTTAGCTTGGTTTAGGAGATAATTGCAATTTTATTGCATTTGGAGGTGCGTTTTCACATACGTTTAGCTATCATTAAAAATGCTTTGATTTAAATAAGAATAAAGCTTATCCAGCAATTTTATGAATATAACTGCAAATTAAAAAAAGGTTTTTAATTTTAAAATATGAAACTCTATTTCTTATGATTGCGTACCAAGGACGGATATTGCCATAAGTGTTAAACATGAGTTCGTAAATCTATTTGCCACTCATCCTTTTTAAAGACATCTTAACAAAATTGGTTGCAGTTGCTATGATTTTAGAAATTTGTACTTTTCTTAAACTTACCTAGGTTTTACAAAAGTTCAGAGGGGCTAAGTAAAAAGCAATTGTTAATTTGCTAAAATTTATTCTTAGTAAGTTGAAATTTCAACTTTCTGTGTTGAAATATCAACTTAAGTCAGTTGAAATCACAACCTATTTAGTTTGAATTTTGACATATTAAGTTGAAATTTTGACAAAGCGAATTGTAATTTCAACTTATTTTTTTCTACTAGGCCTCTCTGAGCTTTCGTAAGTTTAAAATATATCCTATTATGGTACTTTATGTCTTTAGAAACAAAGTAAAATATTTACCGATACTTTAAAGTCAATTAATATGGAAAAACGACACTTTTTAACTCTCTATTTTCCGTCTCTTGCTTAACACTCCCCCTTTATTAAATTAATAGCGATCCGTCCTTTTTTAAACTCTTTTGTTTGTCAGCTTTTTTCTTTCCTTAACTTACTTTTGTATTCATTCGAATCGAGAAGTTTTCCGGACAAAAGACAATAGCTTGCCTTTGTCTCAGTTCATAATATAATTTAACAGAGCTGATAAAAAGTGTTTGTATTTTTGACAGCGATTTATGGCATCAAGGCTTGCTATTTTTAAACGCAGAAAATAAAAAAGTGGTTTCTCTATAAGGTTTTTACTACATTTTTGTAAATGAGTAATGAATTGTACACTTATATTCAAGTGATTTATTACAAATCATTATTGTTAAGTAAATAATAGCAACATAAGGCAAGGTTAAAGTAATACACAGACTGGCCACGGATAGGGACAGAAGACAAATAGAAAAAAAATTAGAAAAAATTTATTTCCGGTAAAACATTTTGCTTGTAAAAAAAGTATTTTTTACAAAGAGTATACTACCTTTATTTTATATTTTTGAGCAAAATGCCGAATGCCAGTTTTTTTTTTTAAATACGTTATCGGCTAAAACACACGGAGATTAATTATAATCAATAGTTTATTTTTTTTTACAGGAGTATTAAAAAAAAAATTGAAAATAAAATAACTTAAAAACGCCTTAAAATGACAAGAAACAATAATTTTATTCTGTTTTCAACACATTTTTCCAGCTGTGAACCAATGCAGACAAAGCTTTTTCAATTTGCTTCAATCAAAAGGACCCTGCACATTTCTTCTGGGAAGTGGCCCCCGGTAAAAATGGCTGAAATTGATATATGTTGTAGCTTTTGTCATACTGAGGAAAAGTCTCAATGGGCACGAAGCTCCATTATGCGTATTTTGGCTCCTACGGAGCTCCAAAGTTCCACCAATCGATCATTTCTTATGGGAAGTGACCCCGGTGTAAATGGCTGATATCGATATATGTTTTAGCTTTTGTTATTTTGAATACAAGTCTAATGGGCACAAAGCTCCAAAACTCCACATATCGATCATTATTTACAAATTCAAAAGATCATATTTTAATAGTCTAATGCATAATAATATAAAAAAGTACACGTTCCTATGTTTTTTAGGTTACTGAATTTAAATCTAATGTCAAAGAGTCAATATTAACAATTGACAGCTATCAACTAACTGTCAAACAGCGATAAGCAATGAAAATTAGTAAATTTCAATTTCTTTTTTTATGTTTTTAGGTTGCTTTATTTAAATCTGATGTAAAAAATCCATATTGACTATTGACAGCTGTCAATTGTCAAAATTGACTCTTTGACATAAGATTTAAATCCAGTGCCATAAAAACGTGTACTTTTTTATATTATTATGCATTAGACTATTTAAATATGGTCTTTTGAATTTGTAAATAGTAATCGACCTGCGAGAGGCGCAATAGGCCCCTTGCACATATAATTTTTATTGGCCAAAAATAACCCTTTCTCTTTAAATAACGTTTCTGCTAAATCCTCTTTATACGAAATTTTATAGGAGTTATAAGTACTAAGCCTATAAAATTTAAATACAAAACTTTCCAGCGAAAACAATATGCACGTCATAACGCTCTAGCATTCATATTCACAACGCTTGATCGTTAGAGGCTACCAGTGCTTAGTTTTTATATTACATCTTCGATAAAAGCAAAGTAACTAAAATAACAAGCGGAGTTAATCCGGATATTAAAACACTTTTATTTTCATTTTCAGTTAGTGAATAAGCGCTATTTTTATTGGTTTATTTAAAAAAAGAATATTATAATCTGTTCATTTGTATTTAACTAATACACATCCGGGGTCAGTTTGACCCCATAAGGTTAAGGTCAAATCTGCAAAATTATTCGCAACCAAAATTGAATAGTGTATACAAATATTGTAGCATGGCTTGAATATCGTTTCTTTTTTCGGTAGACAATGGCACAGGCGTTTCCTTCATCTCGATTTCCAGCTCCTTAAAACTCGCCTTAGTGATCCCACGTTTGATCACTGAAGTTTTAAGCCATGGAGCAAAATCCCCGTAACTTTTTTTTGTATAAATTTCACCAAAATTTTCAGATGTTACTTGAATCATAGTAGCCGAAGATATCTGCAACTGTTTAGTGTTTATCATCGTTTTAGCTACATTCATCCGGTCAAAAAATGTTGTAGTATCTACTACTAAGAACCGCTTTTTTTTAGCATTAGCAATAATCTCAATGAGGCCTTTCTCGATAATCGCGATCTCACGCGAGAAATTAATGTCTTTTGACCGGAAATTTATGATTTTAAATTTATTTATTTTGCTTATCTGTAATGAATCCTATTTCGCTTGTGGTAAAAAATTGTATAGCCAGAAGCTATCTCGTTGGACCCCCTTTGCCTGACAGTTTCTCTCCAGAGGAACATGATGCCCCATCCTTCGTCTTCCAGATGAATACCCATATTAACACAGGCAAGCTGACGGCTGTAGTACATTTGAGTATGACTTAGTGTAGGAATATACATCTGTTGCTGGAGATAAAATTAAACCATTTGAATATCTGAATTGTTTTCTCTGGATTCTATGCCATCTTTACTCATTTCTTCTCTTACCACGTCAGCTTGCCTGTGATGAATTTTCATTTTTTGCTTAGCATGAGTTTTTATTTCTTTTGTTAATGCACTATCTATTTCGATTTTAAGCGAGTCACATATTGGGCACGTATCAACTCGTGGGGACTTAAATAAAAGATTAAACTCAGTCAAGAATACATTATAACCACTGTCTAGATACTGGTGGCTCGGTAGAACCATCACGGTACTTTTCCAAAAATCCCCTGTATAATTTAACCACATTCAGCTCTGTCAGGAGCTATTTCCTATTGGGAGCGTCACGCCTACTGTAGTGACTTTCTTGCGCTGGAATTAACGATTTATAATCGATAATCTTTTTTCCTTTGAGGCTCACGTCTTTTTTTTACCGCGTCGTTTATCTTTCATATATTTGTCGTCATCACCAATTTTCTCGGACAAAATCTGTACACGGCCTTGACTGATACCAAAAGTCCCGCAAGACGTCTTTTTGCAAACCTGAAAATGAGGAATAACTTCTGGTTACAAAACACAATTAACTAACAGATACTTGCAAAAGAAAAAAAAGTTTTAGATACCTACCTGAACTTCAGAGATGCCCCAAATTATTAGCATATACAGACAGGGGCACCCTACTAGGTATATAGCAATGGACCGGACGAATTTGCAATCGTCCGCTATTTGTGTATGCATTCTTTTTTGTTCAGTAAGAAACAAGAAAGTAACACAATTTTCAGTTTGTTGGGAATTATAAATGTATAAAAATTATTTCGCTTGGCGAATTTAAGGTAAGAACACGTGTGTTTTAAAAAATCCTTAACATTTAAACCTAAAATGGATATTTATCACATTGAGGAAAAAGTTAAAATTGTTTAGTGGTATTATGGGGGTAATTCTTTAAAGCGGGTAAAAATATATTTGCTGAGAATTATCCTAATAGGCCACACCCTGCAATTACTACTATTTCAAGAATTATAAATAATTTCCAAAAATACGGGTGCGTTTCTCCCAGAAACCATAAAATACAAAACGCCCAAGAAGTTAATGAGGAACGGGAAGCGAAAGAAATTAATTTGTTGGCATTAATTAATGAAAATCCAACTTTGTCAACACATGCGTTTGCGGATGAGGTTGATTTAAGTACAAGAACGGTGAGGAGAATATTTAAAAAAAAATAAGTATCGCTTATACAAAGTTCAAAAAATTCAAGAAATTTATCCTGAAGACAATATCAGGAGAAAGGAGTTTTGTGAAAACATGATGAATAAGGCAAATGAAAATGAAGATTTTATTCGAAACATTGTCTTTACTGATGAGTCCACATTTCCACTCCATGGTAGGCATAATCCCACTCACACCCGTTATTGGTCTTAGGAAAATTTACATAGGTATTTTGAACTTAACGTCCTCAAAAGGTAAATGTCTGGAGCGGTACGGGGAACATGTTATTGGGCCATACTTCATTGATGGTAACTTAACTGGTCAAAAATATTTGGATCCTTTGCAACAGCAAATAGTTCCAGGAGACGATTGGCAGGTCCTCGATTTAATGAAGTGTGGTTTCAACAAGATGGCTGTTCAGCACATAATACACGTTTGGTTTTGGATTACTTAAATAATACCGCTCGCTCTCCTGGTCTGGCTCCTAACGATTATTTTTTTTGGGGTTATGCAAAATCCAAAATTTAGGGTTTTCGGGATGATCGCGCTATGAATCTTGATGAATTGCGTGTAAAAATTCGCAATGTTTTTCAAACAATTACACCCGTGATGTTAAAAATGTTCGAAGAAGTTTCTATGATCGCTTAGGACATTGTTTAGCGGAAGGCGGTGGATTGTTTGAATACTTGCTATTAATTAATTTATTTAGATTTTTTTGTTTTACTTAATTTTTTTATGTAGAATTATTTTTTAGTTTTTAGTTGGGATTATTTAGAATAACATGTTTTTCTTAGAATCAACAATAATTTTATTATTGTTTTATTTAAAAGCCAATAAGCAATAGCGAATTTATCTCCTACTCGTAAATAAGTATTGAAATACGCAGTACATCCCAACCCTCCGTGATTACAAAGTTACTGAGGATTGAACGAAAGCGCGCCGAATGGTCGCGCGAACCTCGGCTGCAGTGCTTAGAGGGTAATCGCAAATTCGTCCGGTCCATTGCAATATACCTAGTAGGGTGCCCCTGTCTGTATCTGTATGTGCGTTGTCGTCGGCTTTTGGTTGCATCATCGTAACTACCATGTTTTCTTTTATTTACTATGCAAAACCGTATGAGTTTTTTAGGTATATTTGCCGCTCGTTATAATTTTCTTGATTCCAGAAGCTCTAAGGTTATACAAGAACTGGCATTTGCAGGACACCTTAAAGGAAAATAACAATAAATATAATGAGAATAATAATGAAAGATTGTATGCAATATGCAAGTCGCCTCTAATCACCAAATAAGCCCTAATTGCTAAAAGTGTATATTAATAAATAAAAAATTAAACAACCCTAAAGGTAAAAAGCAATACAAAGATTAACACCCGTATTAACATTTTCGTTTAACCTTAAAAGCTTTTAAAACTTAAAATTCCTATCTTTATGCATTATATAAATATTTTAAA
>JAHBCN010008609.1:0-38201 GCA_019359885.1 Listronotus oregonensis | reverse complement strand
CCTGAATTTTTTAAAAAAATAAGGTTTTACATTTTTTAAATTTAAATCAAAATTATTTTTTTTTTGACGAAGGGTTGAGGGGGTGGGAATTAAGTATGATTGTATTTATATTATGAAAAAAAAAAAAAAACAAAAATTTTTTTTAGATGTTTAACCTTTAAAAAAAGGCTTAAACAATTTTTGACTTCAACGCAGAGGGGTTTTGTTTTTTTTTTTGAACTTTTTTTTTCCTTTTTTGTTTTTTTTTAAATTTTCTTTGGGTTATGTGGGTGGTTGGTACTTATGATGATTTTATACGGGTTTTTTCCTTACGCCATTCTAAGTGCAGCCAATGGGGTTTAAAAAATGCCCCTTTTTTTTTAAATGTGAATTTGGGAAGGTTTTGGCTTCGTCAACATGAATTAGTGTATAGTTGGTTGCCTACATGCAATAGGGAAAAATTTTTGGGAAACTGCCCCAAAGACGCAAGTGATTTATATATTTAAAAAAAAAACAAATTTAAAAATAAAAGGTCTAATTTTTTGGGGTAAAAAGTTAATTTTTTAACTTATGTTAAAAGAACACTGAAAATTTAGAACATTAAAACCTGGTAAATTCCTCCTGCCGATTCTCTTTGGTGGTAACTTTGGGTTCGAAAGAGTCTGTGGTTAAATTTTTTTAGTTTTTGAATTATTTTTGGGGGAATTTTTTAATAAACCCCCTTGGGGCCCCCCAACTAATTTTTTTTCGTTTCTTTAGGTTTTATGGAAAGGAAAGGGGATAATTAAAGGGGTTTTTATAAAACTTTAAGTTTTTTTGGGGTTTTTCGTTTTATAAAAAACCTGGGGCTTTAAAAAGTTTTGTAAGGCACCTAATAAATCCCAAAAAATTTTTTTAACTTTTATAGTATTGCATCCAAAACGTTTCGGTAACTTCATCTAAAAACCCTTTGTGTTGATTAGTTTTAATTTTTTAAAAATGTTTTTTAAAACTTTAAAAACCTCATTATAAAACTTTAACTCTGAGGTTTTATAGCTTACTCCGTAAAAGCCCCCAAAAAAATGTTTAAGCACCCAATAAATGTTCTGTGGCTACTTTAAAACCCAAGAGATTTTAAAAAAAATTATGGGCCCATTGATGATAAAAATAAGAGAGGTTATGATTTATTTTCATTTTTTCCCCAAATTTTTTTTAAAAAATGTCACTAATTAACTAAACTTTGGGGAAAAAAAACAAAATAGTATAGAGCCTAGTTTTTATAAAAAGTGGGTGTCAAAATATTTTTTCATTTCATCAAGATAAATTAAGCAAAAAATTTAAACAAAATTCAGATTTTCATTATCAAAACCTCGATCAAAACAATGTTTTGGAAGATGCATTTGATCCGGGTAGTGAGAAGGAAAAAGGGGAAGCAGGGCATTTAATTGTGTTGATATAAGAGAAAATTTTAAGTAAATTATCGATGACCAAAGTAATACTGAGATCTCGAATAAAATAATAAATGAGGATGTTAATTATGAATTACAATATAGAACAATTCGGATTTTAGACAATGGGTCTGTTGGTCAAACATAAGTCAAAGTTTTTTAAAAGGCCCTTTTTCAATTATAAATAAATATGGCCAAACACCCCTTGAAAAGATCCTAAAACCTAAAACGTGTTAGGGGCAACAAAGAACAATTATTGTGGGAATATGATGGACAATTTTAAGTATAGGTACACGCACAATCCATTTCACTTATTTTCTGATACTAGTCAATTTGCCAGTCTTTTTTTTATTTTGGGACAGTCCACGAAGGCTGATGCTAAGTACTAACGTCTGGGTGTCTTCAGTGTGGTGAGGGGGAGTTTGTTCACAGGACTTAAATTTTGAGATTGGGAGGAGAAGGAAAAACTTCTGCAGGCAGCAGGTTCCATAGTCTTGAACTCTAGGAATAAAGGAACGAAGAAAGCGGGAAGTTCGGGGCCTCTCTAACTGAACTGTAAAAGGATGCATAAAAGTTGCACTACGTGTTGCTCTGTTGGGAGCTGCCAAGAAGGAATAATACTGGCCAATTCCTCTGAGCAGAAGCCGTGAAAATACTATAGAAGAGCGACAGATCCCCTACAGCTCGACGATGGGGAAGAAGAGGAAGCCTTTCTGTGAGCGTTGGATCATTAAAAAGGGCAACAGCTCTTTTGAATGGAACCAGAATGCAAAGTGTTGTAGCTAGGGGACGCCATTCCCCAGACATAGAACAATATTCCAAAGAGGGTCTGATTTGGGATACATACAGAGTGTACAGATTGGAAGAAGAGAAATATTTTCTGGCTCGAAAGAGAAATCCAATCTTTTTGAAGCTGCCGCTATGGATGTAATGTGTTTATGCAGTTGAGGTTATCTCAAAAGTAACGCCGACTAGATTAAACGACTTTTTGTTCTGCAGAACTTGGCCGCTCATATGTAAGGGATGGACATTCGCAGACTTTTTTCGCGACAGCGAACATGATGTGTTTTTAAGGCATTAAACTGAACACGATTTTTGGCGCCCCAATCCAAGATAAGTTTGAGGTCTTGTGAAAGAGATATCTGCATTGACCTGCGCTTGTTTTCAAAATCAGAATTACACGGTGGCTTTGAAATTGAATACTAGAGTGGAGGGTACTATCGTCAGCAAAACTATGAATGGGATTGATTGTGGAAGAGAGAAGATCGTTAATGTGTAGAAGAAACAGCGTGGGTGCCAGCACTGAGCCCGGGGCACCCCAGCATTAATTTGGTAGAAGCTGGAGGAATGACCATCTACCTAACTGATATACGTCGATTAAAAAGGGAAACTGGAAAGCCAAGAGCAAAGCTTAGGTGGAAGACCGTAAGAAGGAAGTTTGTTAAGAAGCCCATCATGCCAGACCTGATCGAAAGCTTTGGATATGTCAAGAGCAACGATCTGGGATTCACAAGAAACTCAAGGGACTTGTTCCAGTTGTGTGAACAAAGGAAAGAAGATCAGCTGTGGATCTACTGTGACGGAATCCATATTGTCTATCATGTAAGATCTTATATTTTCCCAGATACTTTAAGATTTGGGAATTAATGAATTTTTCCATTGCAAACAACTGAAAGAAGAGATATAGGTCTATAGTTAGAAGGGATACTTTGGATCCTTTTTGGGGACAGGTTTCACACGTGCAGCTTTCCAATCCCCGGGGAAAAAATGCCCGTGTCGTAATAGATTCGAAAGAGGCGAGTTAAGACGGGTGCAAGCTCGGAGCACATTTTTTTAAGACGATTGCTGGTATGCCATCCAGCCCAGACGATTTTAGTATTAAGAGAAGACAGAATACGCTTGATCTGTTTGACTTTAAAAATTATATCGGACATTTTATGAAAACAGGGACAACTGTTGGGAAAAGGGGAAAATTAATAGGAGGATCAACCGTAGAATTGGCAGCAAATTGTTTGGCAAATAGTTCGGCTTTTCCTTTGGAGGTAGAGACAATTCCATCTTCAGAGATTAGAGGTGGAAAAGAATTTGTGCAAAAGTTCTGACTAATATTTTGACAAAGAACCAAAAAGCTTTACTGCCATTTGAGCAAGAGAGAACTTTATCTTTTATTCGATTGTTAAAACGTCTTTTGCTTCTGAGATGGTCTGATTATACTGATTTCTTGCTTCGATGCTAGCCTGTCGATTTTCGGGACTGGGATTTTTTAAGAAACTTTTGTGGGCTTGAAGTTTTAAAAGTCTGGCTTTTTCACAGGATTTAGAAAACCACGGTTTGATTTGAAGTTATGGGGTTTTTTTAGTGTGGGGAATATAGGTCTCAATGCCTAGTTGAATTGTTTCTAATTTGTTTACATATTTCTGAAGGATCGTGAGTAGAAAAGCAGGGGAGGATTCCAAGGGTAGCTGGCAAAGAAATCTCTTAGACCATCCCCTCGGCCGAATTGTAGTGCCAGACGGTTCGTGGCGGCATGCTTTCAGTTGCCTCAAAATGAGGGAGATGATACGGTGACCAAACCATGTCCGAGACCAAGGGAGCAGTTACTGATGCTTGATAGAGTTCGGGGGTGTAAAGAAAAACAATAACCATAAGCCTAACCAAAAAACGAGGTTATGTTGACATTTGCGGATTAATAGTTTTCGATCGGTTTATTGATTACTTATAGTTTTATACCGATTACAAAAGAGTTTATAAATTCGTTTTTGGTATCTTATAAAACTATAAGTATTAACAAAGTACTTTGGGTTTTATTGCTAGAGCAATAATCCTATTAGAAACTTAGACAAGTGTTATAGAAGTTTTCAAGTTTTTTATATCTCCTTAAGACTCATATAAAACTATCATCAAATTTTGGCGACATACCGAGTTCAACATAGTTAAGACAGTTAATAACATACCGGTTTATTTTCGCGAGAAGCGGTAACGTAGGGGAAGGTGTTCTGTCGTCAGTATCTACGTCATTACTTTGTACCCAGTATCTACCGCTATCGCCACTAGTCAGGAGGAGCGTTAATAATGGTTATGTCAAATTTAAATTTAAAATAATGGAGGATTCGCGGCTTTTCTATTGTTTTGGTTCTGTGATGTTTCTTTTGCTATGGTTTAACAACTATTTGGAGGTTTTTTTGGTTTATTAGTTAATTCCCAAATGGATGAATTAATACATTTTATTACAATTAAAAAGGGAAAAAATGTACTTATTATATAGTTAACTTGGAAACAGCTAATATCTTATTAAATGAAAAATTTTTTATATATTATCTTTTCGATTATTTTTAACTCTCCAAAGACCTTAATTTAAATTAAACTTAAAAATGTATTAAACCATTAGTAGTAAGTTGAATACATAAACCGTTTGTTTGCAGGATAGGCGGGTTAAACACGGTTAGAATGGTGGGGAAAGAACTGCTATCCCCCTAGTTAAAAACGGTAAGTCGCGAAAATATCCTTTATAAGTTTTTAAAAGGCGAATATGGCGACTTTACTAAATCTATATTGGCGGCCATTTTGATGTTCTTTGTAATTGACATAAATATTAAAATATGAAAATTAGTTTTTGATTTATTTATATTTTAGGCTTAAATATCTCAAAAATGGTTTATCCAAATATCATTAATGTATATATATTTGAAATCAGAAAAAAAAGAGATCTTTTATTGTAGCGCATAATACACGGGTGTTTTATTTAAAAAAGTTGAAGTTGCCTATATTTTTCCATTTTTTTATTGCGATATTTTTTTACTGATAACTTTAAAAGATAATATGGAAAAAAAACCTACAACTTTTATATAAAACATTTTTTTCTGTCTTTAAAAATAAAGGCTCCAGAAGCCACGTAAATATAATCAAACACCATGTACACCGTTTTGTTTTTCATGCGCACGCGCGATTTTTCAAAGTGTTTATGAATAATGTACGTAACGCAATTTTATAATAGGGTTTATAAAGAATATTTGGGTTTTATAATGGCAACAAAAACGTTTTCGTTACCTTTATAAAACCTGTATATGATTTATAATGATAACGACAATCTCTCAGGAACGGACAAATGGGGAGTGGAAGTTTTATATGGGACCAAAAATTGGTCACCGTTGCCTCTATAAGATTTTCCATTTAAGTGTTATAGGGATTTTATAGGAGAACTGGTTACGTTTCGCGAATAATTGAAAAGATCCGTAGGTTTTATAAACCGGTAATAGAAACGTAAGTATCACCATTATAAAACAAAGAAATGTTAGTTGGGCACCGTCAAGAAGCGCCAATCTCCATGGCGCTTCACAGTCATCAAATCGCCTCCAGCGTCAGCTATCTCATGAAATCACCTTATGCCTTTTCATAAATTGTTTTTATTGACTTTTCTGGCAACAACTGTAGTAGGCATCAGACTTTTTTGAAGCTTCTTCTATTTCTAGTTTATTTTGGCTCATAATTCAAATTTGAAAGCAATTTTTTTAACACCACATAATTATTAGTTGTTTAATAATTTGAATCAAATCAAATCAAATCAATATTTATTGAAAAGCAAAGAGCATGCAAAGTTCTCTAAACTAATAATATGGTATTTTATTTTACTTATCAGTAGTACTAATATTAATTTTCCCAAGACAAAACAATATAAACAACAACACAAAAAAAAAGATTCATACAATTTAACTAGTTGAAAAACAACAATAAAAAAATACAACAGTCATAAGTAAAAACATAAAAAGTATACAACAATAGTTAATATATTATTCTTAAACCCCCTCTTACACAAAAGTCGAAAAAACGCATTTACCTGATTTAAACAAAAAAGGGAATGTTAAGACCACTTCATTATTTTCAGGGATCTGAGAAAGAATCGTGTAGGTTTTATAAAAAGAAATGTTAACAAATGATATTTAAATTTATTTTACAAACTTAATAGAGTTACAGCCTTAGATTATGACTACTGTTTGCTTTATAGTTTTTAGTATAAAAGTTAGGTAAAGTAATAATAGGATGTAAATATTTCCAAAATGTATTGATTTTTTGCTTCGGACTATTGGAGGCAGGTTGTGGTGGTTGAATTTCTTCAGACTGAGTTCTCTCTACTAATCTTTCTAATGACCCTAAAAATAATAGTAAGATAATAGGATATAATATATATAAATTTGGGAATTAAAAGAGTATTATGGTAGTATTACAAATTTATTAGGTTTAAGAGCATTTTGTATATACTCTCTTATCGTCGTATTCTACAAAAAAAATCTTTTAACCCATTATGTTCCACTGATTACTCCATGGAACCACAAATCTAATAATTTGTCAACCGACTACCACTGGTTATATGGAGTTGCCACTGCTTAGGTATAATGCTTATGGTGCCATCTGTTGAAAACATTTGATTTTACGCATTATTTTCACTTTATACGTTGTATGTATTTTATTCTTCTGTCTGCATTCGAGTGGTCATTGGCAGATAATTTGTGTTTCATCCTAAACGCATAGAATTATCAGATGCCGAAATGTTTGCTATCAATCAAAAACAAAATGTGGGGTTAATATATAAGGGAAAAAAGATATTTTTGGGAAAAACCCAAAACCCCCCCCTTATGAGTTGGGCGAACATCAGTAAGTGTATTTTCGTAAAAGCTAGCAAATCTAGTTTTTTTTTTAAAGTGTGTGTGTGACTTGTTTAAATAAAGAGGGAATAGTTTCTGAAAGATCAAGATTATTTTAAAAAATATATCTTTTGTCAATAGGACTTAAAATATAGTATATTTTTCTGTTTATTAAAAAAAAAGGGTAAGGGGTGGTTAGGGAATGTTGATTTTTAGAAAGGGATTTTTACATTAATTAAAAAAAACAGGGTAAGAGTCAGTTAATAGGGTGGATTAGTTTATGTTTATTTTTACTTATTGTTTATCACTCCACAACTTGTGGTACATTATACTGCAGGGCACTATGACAGTTAATTGTGACCTTTACCATATGAGGAACTTTACTAAAAAAAACTGGGAGGCCGTGAACTATAAAATTACTTCACCACTTGCAGCCCCCTGTATAAGGCACATTACGAATCCCCTTAATTTGGTACAGGCGTACCCTTACCATGGGGTAGCCCACTACCGGCCTTCAGAACCACAACTGCCAACCTCGAACTCTCCGATTATCGGTACAAACCTATTTAAATATCTAGATTGTTATCTAAAATAGTCGGAATCTGAGTGAGTTCGTGACCCATCATAATCTTATTAACTTTTTATATAACCTGATCTAGCACTTGTTTTATTATATGTTGAATAGTTAAAAACCCCTTCTAATGATGTCATAGTAAATGCATTTTACCAATATTAAATGTTTATAAATCCAGATTTTAATACCAATATAACACAAAAATTTATTTTTGGACTCACTCCTTTTCTTTTTGAAGTGACCATGTGTTTGTGGTGAACTTTTCATGGGATATCTTTATATATGTATATTCGATAAAAACACTAAATATTTATTTTAAAACCTATTTAAAAACTTTTTTACAATACACATCCGATCAAAAGTGTATTATATCAAAAATCTCAAAAAATAGTTTTTTTTTACAGAAACTAAACAGCCGCGAATCAATAATCAAAAGTGTAGGTTGTTATCATTTAAATGTTTTTAAAATCTTATTTCCCCTTTCCATAAAATTTATTTTAGACTTACTACAGTTTTGACCGGGATTGCGATATAATGTTAAAAATTCCTGAGCTTGTAATTTCTGACTTTTAAAAATTTCTCATTGGCTTTTCTTTGGATATCCTCAAATATATCTGTTAGAAATATCCAATCGTTATTGAACAATATTCCGTTTTTTTTTCTTTTCCCTTTTTTGCGTTTTCTCTCTTCTTCCCGAAATATTTCGCAAGCTCGACTCGGCCTTTTTTAAAAAGTATTCTTTATAGTTCTTGCTAGCAAACGCAGTCTGGACAAGTAATCCGGCATTGGCTTTTAGCTACCCACGTTGTTATTTGAAGATGGTGTTAACACCAGGATTGTCAAAATAGGTCAAGCTAAATTCAATTCCTACCAAAAAATATAATCTGATAATTATTTGTCACTTTACTAATTGTTAAAAGGATAAGAACTCATACGGCGGTTCTCCTGTAACATTTTTTTTTTTAATTAAAAGAATAAGATTTGACATGTCGGAACTTGACATAAATTGCATTGTTTGACCTTTTTTTTTTTCTTCGGTTTGACCTGTACTAAAATTTTAAATAGGGCACTAGTATATTTTCTCTTAAAATATTTAGTTTTAAAAATTTTAGTCTAGGGTGACATGGATAGATGGAAATGGGATTTAATCGTCTTTTATTTTTAACGGCTTCTCCGGAGGGGGAAAATATTGTAAAATCCTATTCATGAACAGAATTTTTTTTGTCAAGCGGAACGAACATGAGCATTTCCTAAAACAACATTTTGTTCCAAATAATTTAATACCACATAGTTGGTATTTTCGGTAAACTGTTGGATTTTTCGTGAACTGCAATTTTTATTGATTATTAGGTAAGAAGTATATGAATTTATTCTATGCTCAATATTACGAAACTTTTATTTGGTTTTGAACAAACTGTTAAAGGACCCCGCGATTTTCTTATTGGAAAATGGGTTTCGGTCAGTTTTTTTCAAACTTTGCTTTCATGATAGTTCTCAACACGCTGATCAACACAGGCACAAAACCCGAAAACCCCCCCAACTCCCACAAAATCACCCTCAAAGGTCACTGGGATTTTTCCTATGGAAAATGGCTTTCAGCCAATATTTTCAAAGTTCGTACAGTAGTTCAAAACGCTGATCAAAAGTCTCTACGGGCATAAAGCCAAAAACCCCCAAAAAATCCCCTCAAAGGTAATGGGATTTTTGTTATGAAAATGGTTTTGGCCCATTGTTTTCAAAGTTTGCATAGGGATAATTCTCAACATGCTGATCGAAAGTCTCCACGTACACAAAACCCAAAAAATCACTTTCAAAAGTCAATGGGTCATATTTCCCGTATTTTAAGTGTTTTTCTATTTTGATAACCGCCATTTGGGATCCGCCATCTTGGATTTACAGTTTTTCAAATTATTTCGACCTCATATCCGTGATTGGTGACCCCGAAAATCCCTAAGTAACAATATTCAGGTCAAAATATCGAGTAAAAATATGTTTTACCCACAGACTCAAAATTTTAGTTGCCATTTTTTCAAATTGGCAAAAGCAGAATTTGAAAAAAAAATTAAAAAATCTTAAAAAAGGGCCCCGACCATCTTTTCCAAAATTCACGAGCTTTTCTTTAAAAATAATGAAAATCGGTGAAGCTGAGGGTTTTGTAGCAATTTTTTAAACAGTCTACCTCGTATCATGGCACTTTGCGGTGGTCCCATTTAAAATTTAAAAGTACTAGCCATTTCCGGAAGTAATACAAAATAAGTTACCATACAATGCATATTTGTATCAAATACCGATATACAATTTTTTTTTTTACTTAAAAAATAATAATGTCACGAGGAACTACTTTTAAGAAATACCCAGTATAATATACAGATACTTTTTCTTTCATACAATGGGGATCCAAGTTGCAGAATGTGCCAAGAGGGGAAAGAAACAGCCCACCAAATCCTTTGCGAATGTAAAGGTTGAAACAAAAGACAGGCATTATTTCAAAAAATATCCCAGAAATATATCAACCCCGCCTCGGGGTTATCAGACTTGTGGAAGGAACAAGACTAGGGAATTATTGGTATAAAAGATAAAGAAGATTAGGCATGCCCAGGTTTGCGCTGCTTCGGTAGTATATCAAGATGACCTAGGAAAGAAAAAAACAACTAGGGTGCCTAAAGTGAAGCAAGAAGCAGTGAACTAATATGGGACATTAAGATTTTGAGCCATAAATATAGCAAATGTGTTTTCTTTGGATGATATTAAAAATGTGTGTTATAAAAAAAATATTATACATAAGAACGATATTTCAAGCAGAGTCTGATTTGGAATACATAGACTCTCCAGATAAAAAAAGGCATATTGTTGTCGAGCTTAAAGAGAAATCCATACCGTTTAGGGCCATTTTAAAAAAGGGTTTAAAAATTCTTTTTTTATCAGGAAGTAAACCATAAATGAAAAAACCCCAATTATTTTCAACTTTTTTGTGACAACAAACATGACTGTATTTCTTTGAGTTGTAAAAAAAATGCTATTTTATTCTATTACAAAAACGTTCTGGACAATTTTTCTATTTAATGGGAGAACAAAATTTTCTTGCATGTCGCCTAAGACAAATGGTAAAATGATCACTCTCGATAAAATCGTTGGCAAGGGAACCTCTTCTTATTTTTAAATTTTTAATCAAAATTCAACGACCTTTGGGTGTTTTTAAAAAAAAAAACCCGGGTTTCATTACTTAAAATAGGACCTTTTTTTGGATGGAAAGAAAATGTTTTCGATTCTGATTTTTTTTAAAAATAAAAAATAAAACTTTTAAGAAAACCTAACCTTGGGTTTTATATCTTCATGGTTTAATCCTCAAACCGTATTTTAAATCAAATTTATCTGAATTGGGAAAGCGGGATCTCCGTCGTCCGTTTATTATGACATTTTTGGGTATCCCCAAACCCTTTTGTAACGCCTGGTTAAAAACATAGTCTCTATTTACAAAGGGCGCTAAAAAAAAAAGGGAAAATTATCAAACATGTTTTTTCGCGATTGTGTAAATATTTTAAAATGGAAATTTGGAAATTTGAAACGTGTCTCGGAAATATTGAAATATTAAAAAAATTTTTTAAACCATCAAAAAAACAGAAAGGTGTCCTATTTTCGTGTTTTTGGGTTTCTCGCTTATGAGTGAAGTTAAAAAGATGCTTTTTCCCGAAAGGGCTATTTTTTCGCCTTTGGTTTAAATTAATGACATCAAATTAATCAACGTCAAATGATTTTGCTAGAATTTTTTAATGCTAGTTCCTAGATTATCGTTATCATTTATCTAAAAATATGACACAAAACCAAAATTTTGAACTTTTTAAAAAAAAGTATGATATGAATAATTTTCATATAACCCAAAAAATGTAGAAGAACAAGTAATATTTTTTTTCAAATTTGATTTTCTCGATTTCATAGATATCCAAAGAAGATATTTGATAGGTATATTTCGTAAAATACAAAACAATCTAATTAATAGGGTCTTAATAAAACCTAGGCAAAAATTTATAGAAAAGGGATAATGAAGTAGCTGAAATAAATGTTTTGGCATCAGTTGAAAATACCCCAGGGACATCTTGCAAAAAGAAGAAAATATCGGAGAATCCAAACAAATCGAAAAATATTTTAAAACGAAAAATTCAAAACCTAGTAAAATTTAAACCCGCACAATTGAAAATAATGACTACTAGATGGCGCTGTCAATTTTCAAAAGGCCATGAGGGTAAAAAAAAATTTTAGTGATTTTAGATTTTTTTATGCTTTTGCATCTATCGTTGTTGTGTGACGGACTTGTTTCTTAAATATTCAACTAAAATTTTAGAGATGCCTCATATTAAATGAGTATTTACGAAATTTCCAAAATATTGGAAACAGAATAGACCTTTGAGGGGAAGTTTTTTTAAAAAGGGGACAGTTTATTATTTATATTTCGGAAATCCTGATATCATTAAAAGTTTTGCCTTCAAACATCTGGCTTAACTTCCCACCCCATAAAATAAGCATTAATAAATAAAGAGTCACCAGTGAAAGCTTGTTCCTGCAAAAGCGATTATCTGGCTTTTTTAAACAAATTGGCTACCTTAATCTATGTAAACAGGGCAGTACAATTATATATTCGAAGAGAAAAATTCCCAAAAAGTAGCTCCAGGGTTTATAGGGGTCAAGCATTTCCATGGCTAGGATATTCACCGACGTATAATATTGAGAATGATGTTCCATCAAAATTAATCGAAATTAAATGCCCCTATGTTGGTGAGTATAATCTACAGACCATTTCTGTCCTATTAATATCTTCATATCATCAGAAACATCTAAATTGTAATTTTTGTTTGGAAGAAAAAAACCGAAAGTTTTTTCGAGTCATGACTTTTTGGGGAGCACAAATTTGACATAAACTGAAAAAATGAATTATTGGGCCGAATAGGAAGGGCCCTTAGGTTTGAATATGACCACTCTGATAATTTATTCCAGCCATTCGAAGACTTACCTGAAGTTAGTGTCAATTTTATGAAAGTTTTTCCCAAAAAATTAATTCAAAAAAAACCGATAATTATTTTGCACATGTTACATGTTTACTGTTTAAATAAAGACTGACTAGTAACTTGACGGTTTTTGTTAATAACTTTTAAAAACCTGTTTTCTGAAACTGTAAGGAGATGTTCATTCACTAGTCCATTGAACTTGGTTTTGTTAGAAAAAAATCTTAACAGGGAAAATTGGGAAAATATATTCTTTATTAAACATTACAGTTCCTTAGAGAATGTTCCGATTTAAATTTGCATTATTTTGTACATTTTTAAGCTTTCGACAATTGAGCTGGATGCAGTAGGTATCGGGTCAGGAAGGAAGAAAAAAATTTTATGATTTGAGCGCCTTAAATAATAATAATAAGCTTCTTTATTTCAAATCATCTTTCATAATACATACATATATACACAAGATAACCCAAATGACGTCAACAAAGAAAATTAACGTTGTTTGCAAATCTTGACAACTTAGGATCTTTCGGGAAATAATGAATGAAACATTCTTGTACAGTATGGGGAACACTGAGGCACAGAAATATTTTCCTGGATTTGGTTTCTACGTCTATGCCAGACTGCATGGTGTCCAACTTTCGACCAAAAAAAGAAAACAAATAGAAATATGATGTGGCGAATTAAAAATGTCAGGTATCAACAAGTTTCAATCTAATCTTCATTTCTTGATAAATTTTATAAACAAAAACAATGAAAACCTACAGTAAACAAATGTGTTATTCTAACCTCGGAATATGGTTATTGGTGGTATAGCATAAATTTCCCGATTAAATTTTGAATTGTCCATTATATATTAAAATATATTTACTACCATATAAAAAAATGTTTTCAAGTATCTATAGTATTTTCTTCATCACAAAAATATAAAGTTTATAACATTACACTACAAACTTATAACCGGATGCGTTGTTCACCCTCATTTAACTTCATATTATCCCCAGATGTCGCCCACTTTGAAGTTTTCGCGAATTTATCCTGGCGATCCTGAGCGGGTGGAGTTTTGTAACTGGTTTCTCAATGTAAAGGGAATAATTTTGAAAGGAAGATCATTTTAAAAGCCCATTTTAATGCGGGTATCCTCAATAGGAATAACTCAAGGTTTGGGAGCCAGGGAACACGTTATTTTTCCCAGGAAGCTCGTTTTTTTTTTGGGACAGTCCACGAAGGCTGATGCCAAGCACTAACGACCGTGGGTGTCTCAGTGTGGTGAGAGGGAGTTTGTTACACGGGACTTAAATTTGAGATTTGGAGGAAAGGAAAAACTTCTGCGGCAGCAGGTTCCAAGTTTGAACTCTAGGAATAAAGGAACGAAGAAAGCGGGAAGTTCGGGCCTCTCAACTGAACTGTAAAAGGATGCATAAAAGTTGCACTACGTGTTGCTCTGTTGGGAGCTGCCAGAGAAGGAATAATACTGGCCAATTCCTCTGAGACAGAAGCCGTGAAAATACCTATAGAAGAGCGACAGATCCCCTACAGCTCGACGATGGGCAAGAAGAGGAAGCCTTTCTGTGAGGTTGGATCATAATAAGACGAACAGCTCTTTTTTGAATGGAGTCCAGAATGCTAAGTGTTGTAGGGGACGCCATTCCCCAGACATGAGAACAATATTCCAAAGAGGGTCTGATTTGGGATACATACAGAGTGTACAGATTGAAGAAGAGAAATATTTTCTGGCTCGAAGAGGAATCCAATCTTTTTGAAGCTGCCGAAGCTATGGATGAAATGTGTTTGTGGCAGTTGAGGTTATTCTCAAAAGTAACGCCGACCAGATTAAACGACTCTTTGTTCTGCAGAACTTGGCCGCTCATATGTAAGAGATGAGCATTCGCAGACTTTTTTCGCGACAGCGAACATGACTGTGTTTTGAGGTACAACCGAACACGATTTTGGCGCCCCAATCCAAGATAAGTTTGAGGTCTTGTGAAAGAGATATCTGCATTGACCTGCGCTTGTTTTCAAATCGAATTACACGGTGGCTTAAGAAATTGAATACTAGAGTGGAGGGTACAATCGTCAGCAAAACTATGAATGGGATTGATTGTGGAAGAAGAAGATCGTTAATGGTAGAAGAAACAGCGTGGGTGCCAGCACTGAGCCCTGGGGCACCCCAGCATTAATTTGGTAGAAGCTGGAGGAATGACCATCTACACTAACTGATATACGTCGATTAGAAAGGAAACTGGAAAGCCAAGAGCAAAGCTTAGGTGGAAGACCGTAAAAGGAAGTTTGTTAAGAAGCCCATCATGCCAGACCTGATCGAAAGCTTTGGATATGTCAAGAGCAACGATCTGGGATTCACCAAGAAACTCAAGGGACTTGTTCCAGTTGTGTGAGACAAAGGAAAGAAGATCAGCTGTTGATCTACTGTGACGGTAATCCATATTGTCTATCATGTAAGATCTTATGTTTTTCCAGATACTTTAAGATTTGGGAATTAATGAATTTTTCCATTACCTTGCAAACAACTGAAAGAAGAGATAAGGTCTATAGTTGGAAGGAGACTTTTGGATCCTTTTTGGGGACAGGTTAGCACACGTGCAGCTTTCCAACTCTCCGGGAAAATGCCCGTGTCGTAAGAGATTCGAAAGAGCGAGTTAATATGGGTGCAAGCTCGGAGCACATTTTTTAAGACGATTGCTGGTATGCCATCCAGCCCAGACGATTTTTTAGTATTAAGAGAAGAAAGAATACGCCTGATCTGTTTGACTTTAAAATTACATCGGACATTTATGAGAAACAGGGACAACTGTTGGAAGAGGAAGATTAATAGGAGGATCAAGCGTAGAATTGGCAGCAAATTGTTTGGCAAATAGTTCGGTTTTCTTTGGAGGTAGAGACAATTCCATCTTTAGAGATTAGGGGTGAAAAGAATTTGTGAAAAGTTCTGACTAATATTTTGGCAAAGACCAAAAGCTTTACTGCCATTTGAGCAAGAGAGAACTTTATCTTTATTCGATTTTAAAACGGTCTTTGCTCTAGATGGTTGATTATACTGATTTCTTGCTGCGAGGCTAGCCTTTCGATTTTCGGGACTAGGGTTTTGAAAGAAACTTTTTGTGGGCTTGAAGTTTTAAAAGTCTGGCTTTGTCACAGGATTTAGAAAACCACGGTTTGTGATTTGAAGTTATGGGGTTCTTTTAGTGTGGGGAATATAGGTCTCAATGCCTAGTTGAATTGTTTCGGTAATTTGTTTATATTTCTGAAGGATCGTGAGTAGAAAAGCAGGTAGGATTCCAAGGGTAGCTGGCAAAGAAATCTCTTAGACCATCCCAGTCGGCCGAATTGTAGTGCCAGACGGTTCGTGCATGCTTTCAGTTGCCTCAAAATGAGTGGATATGATACGGTGACCAAACCATGGTCAGAGCGACCAAGGGGAGCAGTTACTGATGCTTGATAGAGTTCGGGGGTGGAAGTAAGAAAGATATCTAGGGGGTTAGAATTATGGGTGGGAACCCTAGGAAAGTAGGTAGGTTCCATAATTAGATTGGTGAGCGAGTTGCTGATTGCGAAATTTTCTGCTGCTCTGCCTTGGGTATCAGTTTTTGTGGAGCCTAGCCAAACCTTATTATGAACATTAAAATCCCCGAGGACGATTACTTCGGCCAATGGATACTGGGAAATAATATTGTCAATCTTTATTGAAAGGAAATCAAAGAACTCGTTGTAGGAATTGTCAGACGGGGACCGGTATATACAGCAGATGAATTTATAGAAGATCTGAAAGAAGTTTAAGCCAAAGAATATCAGGCCTACTCCGATTCGAGGTTAGAAACCCTAACACAAGCCAGGTCGTTGCGAACGAAAGCACAAACGCCGCCATGGGGTCGAAAAGATGAAATGAGTTCATAACCTGGGAAAAGGAGGTGGTTGGTTGCTGTTTTGGGACTTATTTGGGTTTCGTAAGAAATAGTATGTGGGGTTTGGAGGATTGAAGATAATGGTGAACAGAGTTCACGTTAGAATTAAGCCCACATATATTTGTAAACGATATCAGACTTTTCGATGGTGGCCCCCAAATGTACCCCTCGCCCGGAGAACCGAATGGAGGGTATTTTACCTCCGGATAACTTTACGTTCGGGTTGCCATCATCATTATTTCCAAATTTTAGTAGAGTGGAAAAAAAAGAGAAAGGAAAAGAAAAGAAAGAAGAGGAAGAAGGAAAACTAAAAGAGAAAGAAGGAGGAGGAAGAAGGAAAACTGACTCCACCGCCCAGAACTCGAAACGTACTAAGACTTCACGAGTCCTTTAAAGGGCAAGTGGGTGGTACCGCCTCAGGCGAGGAAAGCTCCTCTACCACCTACAATGAAAATACAATTAGCCAGAGCCCGTAGATAATAATAACTCGGCTATTATTATCCACGAGTCGTGTAATTATGAATGCTGTTATCAAATTAATGATAAACAAATAATAAGAATATTATTGAAATTATTATATATTCGTAAAAAAACAAATGGTTTTTGTTGTGATGGCATTTTCGATAAAAACGCCGCGTTGTTTATCTGACAATTTAAACTAGGAAAAGACGAGTAATGCAGTTTTTCGGCAATAAGTCGAGAATTAATTAAGATATGGAAGTGCAGTTTGCACCAGTTTCTTGACTTTTTTATGCTGTTTTTAATGGGCTTATAATAATAATACCATTGTATTTAAATTTTTCAAAAAAATTGACAAAATATATACCTTTGACAAAAATCAGTCTCTAGGGATAAAACTAAAAAATAAATTAACTACACCAAAATTTTATCTTAAGCCCCTGTAAAAACTCATTCAAACGAGACCTAGTTTATCAAAATCGGTTGAGCCGAAAAAAAGTTATATAATTTTTTTCAAATGTACTTTTGCTCCTCCCCCTCCCTATATTTTATAGGGTACTAAAAAACGCTTAAAAGAAAAAAGTTTCTTAATTTTTCGTAGTTTTTAAGAAAACTATCAAGGATATAAGTTAATATGGCATGTTTTAAAATAATCCGAGTTTTCAATTTTGTTCTTAGTTTTACGTCCTCTAGCGGTGGAATTAAAAACTTAAAAATAATTTCCAGTATTTTCTTGAGGCCGGTTTTACTATAAATATTTTTTTTCCGAAAGTTATGCGATGAAGAGCTCTCGAGATATTGCCTTATTAGGACACCCTGTATATCACCTGGCCAGGGGAACCACATTACCGTGGTGTAAAAAGCATTAGAACTTTTAAGTCTAAGCCAATTCTTTCTTATTTTAATGTCTAAAATTTTTAACAAGAAAAACTATATACCTTGACACTCTTTCATTTATAAAATTCCACACAATGCCTATTTACATGCAGTAAAGATTCATATTCCTCCTGTAAAAATACTACACCCTAAAAATCACAAATCTAATACAATCAACATAAACTTTACGAAAATTGCAATACAATGACGCCTAACTTCATGTTATTATTTTTATAGAAAGCATACCCTATGTCTCCCCTATAAGACCATGTTCAGCAATCTTAAAACAAGTGTTTGTGTATAAGAATAAAATAAATACGCGGGGGAAGTCGAGCTCTTTTGATGTTGTACTATAGTGCCTCTCAGTTGGGAGTCTCCAGACTTTTTAGCGACTCCCAATAGACGGCAGTTTCGATGGAATGGAGACAAGTAGAAAGGTAGCTTTATAAATTACATTTTTTTCAAAACCAAATTTTATATTAAAATTAAATATTTATTTCAATTTATTTATTTCATTCATTTATTTATTTCATAAAAGCTTAATTTTCTCGCTTAAAGTTCCAACGAAGTGGGTCTGAAAATATTGTCATGGCAAACTACGATCATTTTTGAATAAAAAACCTTTCATCATTTTTTAACAGCTGTCAAATAAAGTGGTGGGGGAAGGTTTTACCTCGAAAAAGAAAAATGCTTGTAGTGTCAGTTTGGCTTGGCCGATTTTACTAAAGCAACTTTTAATAAAAGAAGCATTTTTGGAAGTATTTTTCCATAAAAATAAAACAACAATTTATTTTTCCATTGTTCTGTGAGATGGCGTGGATTTATAACTTAACCTATTTCCTTAAATTTTTCTAAAAAGTTAAATAAAATCATATATTTTTTCTAATGGTAATAAGTGGAGTACTAAAAAATTTAAAAAATGGTGAAAACCGCAAAACGATATCTCTATTTGTAACGAAGTTATTAACAAAATTGTTTAAGATTTTCTTAAGGTACCGTAAGCGCGTCCTCACGCGCATTGTTTGGCGCATAAACGAGCAACCATAATCAAATGAGCCATAAATGTATTAAAAATAGTCAGTTTTTATTATTTTTAGGTTTTTAAAATGTCCGCAAGGCGGTGTAACACTAACACCGTAATGATTTTTAAAATTAACGAATTCTTTCGAAATAATTTGTGGTCTTGAAATAGACCTATTGTTGACATGTTGATCTAGTGTCTCCCTAGATGCTCGAAATGTTCGCCATTTTGTTCCAGACATTGCTCAAGTCTTTCTCTTGTAGAAAAAACGGCATTTTCAATTTCCGCCCTGGGCAGGCCATGAATTGCGAATTCTGAGAATCATATTTTCTCTGGTTGTAGGCCTAGATTAAAAACAAGATCTTTTAATCGTCCCCATAAGTAAAACTCTAAAACGGTCAAGTCGGGTGACCTGGCTGATAATTTGATATTTTTGAAAAACCGTTAATTTTATTAAGCTTGCCCATAACGGGACAGAAAAGCAGTTTTTAACGATATGCATAATAAAATAAGATATGATATACACGAAACCATTAGCAATTTAAGACCAACTGTGTACTATTGCAGTTCTCTTAGACACGGAAATTTTAAATAATTTAATTTAAACTAAATAATGCATACAACACTTATGAAATTTCAAGAAAACAACTACCTGAATTCCATTAATATATTGTGCTGGTGCCACATAAGCACATAGCGGATCTTTCTAATAAACGTCATTATCCATTTTGCAACCGTACCATTTAATATGTATTTATACCAATTTCTATAAATTGTATGTTTATAACAAATATGTAGCGATTTTAGTTGTTGTGCATAATGCAACTAGATATAATATACCGTTACATATGACTAACTATTATCAATTTACCAATTTATGGCCATAGATATACAATTGCCATTTTCTCAAACCCGCAAAATTTTAATTATTTATCTTATAATGAATAATGCAATATACATATTAGCATTGAGGATATAACAGGTATTTTAAAAACAATACCGCGAATATTTTTAAAAAGCCCCTTTTAAATATTTAAAAATACTTATTTTTTAAATGGTTTGGTTAGTTAAAAGTTTAAGTTTTAATTTTTAATGAATTATTTCAGTTTCAAATATATTTAAACAAGACAAATTCCGCATATTACACGAAAATTTTATCGTGTTTTCCGCCCTATCATAACTTTGTTATCCTTCCACATAAAGGTATGAGATTTCGTATGCAAATTCAGATAAGTATTTTTATTACCCAAAAAAAATTGAAAAAGTTATGTCCAGTGGTTTCTAAAATATTCAATTTTTTCCGGAGAGTTGGAAAGCTGCGCGTGTGCAACCTGTCCCCAAAAAAGGATCCAATACTCTCCCTTTCAACAATAGACCTATATCTCTTCTTTCTGTTGTTTGCAAATAAAGGAAAAATACATCAATTCCCAAATCTTAAAGTATCTCAAAAAACACAAGATCTTACATGATAGACAGTATGGATGCCGTTACAGAAGATCCACATCTGATCTTCTTTCCTTTGTCTCACACAACTGGAACAAGTGCCTTGAGTTTCTTGGTGAATTCCAGATTGTTGCTCTTGACATATCCAAAGCTGTGGATCAGGTCTGGCATGACGAGCTTCTTAACAAACTTCCTTCCTACGGTCTTCCACCTAAGCTTTGGTCTTCGCTCTTCAGTCTTCTTTTTAATCGACGTATATCAGTTACTGTAGATAGTCATTCTTCCAGCTTCTATCAAATTAATGCTGGGGTGCCCCAGCGCTCAGTGCTGGCACCCACGCTGTTTCTTCTACACATTAACGATCTTCTCTCTTCCACAATCAATCCCATTCATAGTTTTGCTGACGATAGTACCCTCCACTCTAGTATTCAATTTCTCAAGCCACCACGTAATTCTGATTTGCGCTCACCCGAGTACGGCATTGTAGGCCTGTTGCCATAAATTTACATACGAAATTTTACATTATTTCGGACATCGAATGCATAAGATCCCGACTTAAAACCGGACACTTAGCAACCCTACTTGTTTTCCTAACTATAGTTTTTACCGACTGGCCTACTTTTCAATGGCGTAGGGTTTATTCCTTAAAGCTTTTAGGAGTTGTTGGAAAACCCCGTTTTGAGGAATAAACCCTCTAACTTCCTTACAAAAATACTACTCAAAGTATAATTTGTTTTACTTGAGGTACTTTTAATTACTTCAAGTACTTTTGATGCACCTCAATTGTACTTGGTTAACTTCAACAAAATACTTGGGTGTACTTTGACATCTCTGATATATATATATATATATATATATATATATATATATATATATATATATATATATATATATATATATTATATATATATATATAATATATATATATATATATATATATATATATATATATATATATATATATATATATATATATATATATATATATATATATATATATATATATATATATATATATATATATATATATATATATATATATATATATATGTGTGTGTGTGTGTGTGTGTTTTGCAGACTATATCCTGGTTACAAATGTATTTTTCTTTGTTTTTTTTTCAGTGCAAATCAATTGTACTTTGTACAGGATGTTCCATATAAAATAAATCAATATACTACTGGAAAAACGAAAATGTGAAATTTTAACTAGAACACCCCATATGGTGTTGTATATTTCAATGCTACATAAAATTTTAAACTTACTGGCTATTTAAATTGGTATGCCCAAAGGTAATAGTTTCCGAGTTATAATAACTTATACCCAAACTCTGTGTGGTCCTAGTAAAATTTCTTTTAGTAAATTAAATATTCTGGGAAATTGTTTTAACCGGAAAGTTACAAAGTCGTTAAATTATCATCTCCCAAAAATTGCGTGACGACGACACGTGACCTGCTCGTGCGTCCAAATGATCAACATTCAAACGTCTAATTTTATTCGAAGTGCTCACGTGATGCTGCCACGTGCGCTTTACTCGTCTCCAGTGTGTTAGTATGGTCTTAATCAAATTACCAATGTATTTTATAATTGCATAATGTATGATAGAATTGCAAAGGGGATTAATTGACGTTTGTTAGACAGTCATATGATCGTGCAATCCATCCAAAGAAAAATTATTTGTTCCCCAAAAATTTGATGGGTATACGACCCTCGTCACATACCAAAAAAAACATAAAAGTATAACGTCTTCCATACTCCTAAAAAAAAAAAGCGAAAAGGCAGGCTAGTCCTAAAAAATTTTCTAAAGATTTATAAAGTATTGGATTTTTCAATAGTTTGTTTTTGACAATAAAATAAATATTAGGCACCACCTGATGGATGAAATTTCTTTGTAGAATGAAAACTTTACATAGATGGACAAATAATTACGTGGATAGTCGGAAAATTGGAGAAACAGGTTTCTTTAAGCCCCCAGGTAAAGACTTTTATTTAGATTTTATCCATTTAATTTTAAATAAAATAAATCAAAATTGGTATATTAAATTCTATTTCTTTCTACACAAAAAGCATCATCACTGTCTTTGGTATTATGATGATCTGTATCTTTTTCATCGTCATCGATTTCACTTTCATCTGTTTCGGCTAATAAAAAAATTAAATACTTTAATAAAGTGTAGTGAAGTATTGTAAAAGTTATTATTATCGAAGAAAATTATTAATCAAATACCGTTAAAGCAGAAGATAAATCTTCAAAAGATGAGCTTTGCAGCAGCAGCAAAACTTTTTCACTATCACTTTTAAATGAGACGATGAAGAACATTTTCTTAATTTAAATTTACAGAAAAAATTAAAATATTTCTTTTAGATCAAAAGATATACAAGGAATCGGACAAACACAGAAAAAATGGCATTTTATTTAAAAGTATTAAAAAAACCCCCATTGTATTGTATTGTATTGTAATAACGGTTAAAAGACTCTAGTGTAGCCCTCCTAAAAATCAAAACCCAAAGAGATCTTTGTGAATACCCTTCGTTGTTTGGGGCCCGGTAATTCCTATACCTTTAGCAAAGTTCAGGATACTACGCGGTGCAAGCTGAATATCTCTAGGAGTAGGATATACCCCTTCCGGGGTATTTAAGCCGTTGTCGGTCAGTTGTCTGCATTCACAGAGGGGAAAGTGTTCCCCCAGTTTCGTTTGCCTCGTGACAAAACCGACATTGTTCATCCCCCAGTCTTTCCATTTTTTGAGGTGGCCTCAAAAAGGGCCATTCTGTTAGGAGAGTCGTAACAGTTAAGTTCATTTTTGAGTTCCCGTAGCTTCTTTGTGTACTTAGGTAAATGCAGGGAAAAAAATCTTTTCGCCTGCCTTTGTCCTGGGATGTTGTTTCAGTAAGTCTTTTTTTTACTTTTTCCATGTCCTGGGTTTCCCTTTAGGTGGCCTCTAGTGGTGCCACAGAAGGCTCGGTCCATAGAATGGTCTCTGTGCTCCTTCCTTGGCGAGTTGATCGCAATTTCATTGCCTCACTCCCCTTTATGTCTGGTACCCACTCCCGAGAACTCTGTTGTGTTTGGCCAGTTGGTTTAGTGATTGTTTGGGATTCCAGGCCAGCTTTGATTAAAGAGCATAAAGTCAATGCCTTCAAATCAGCCTGGCTGTCCGATAAAAAATATGGTTGCGCCTCGAAAGGGCCCTTTTTTTGGGACATTCAGAAGCGCAAATATCAGTGCATGGATTTCGCTTGGAAGATGGAGGGAGCCTTGCGGAGACTTTGATGTCCATCTAGGTAAAACACCAGCTCCAACCCCCTTTTTCCATCTTAGGTCATCCCGTGTAACAAGTCAGCCTTTTTCATGCTTTGGTTCATTCCCCACCCCATAGTTGGCGGTCTTGAATAACCACTTCAAAAAGTGCAAATCCACTATAGGCTTATGTCCGTGGTTTTTCAGAGCTTCAATCTTGGGTTTTTCCAAAAAAATTTTTAAAGGGGACCAGTCAGGTCTCCCGACTTTACAAATTTTTTTTGGATTACTCTAGGCACTCAGGGCCCCCCCTCCTCTTTTGTGCAGGTGCAGGGAGGGAAGGGTTCAACATTGTCTCAGAGCTGCCGTTGGGCAAGATTTCATTGCTCCAGTAACTTCCAGACAGGCAAGTCTGCAGTTTCCCGAAACTTTCCTTGGTATTTTTTCCCTGTTTTTGGCCACAGACCAAATGAGGCATAAGTAACTATGGTTTTTACAACTGTAATGTATTATTTGATCATTTTTGGTTTAGACCCCATGTTTTCCACATAGTCTGCACATAGTCCTTGATTTCTTCCCAAAAAATCCTTTTATTGAGTTCAATTGAGTTTCTGTCAAAGGGCAATTCCCAGATATTTTACTTCTTTAGAAAGTTTGATCGTAATGCCGTTTAACATTGAAAACTATAAACCTTGTTTTCCTCCCCTTTTTTAAAAGATTAATTTTTTATTTGGATTGACATTTAGCCCCCTTTCCCTTGAGCACAGTTCTCAACCAAGTTTAAAAGACCCCTAGCAGATTCATTTGATGTTCAGTTACACAGGTCTACAAAAAAAAGTGATGTGGAGATTTTTCTGCCGTATTTTCCTAACACGAATTTGAAATTAAAATCGGGGTTAAATAAAAAAATCAGAAAGACGTAGTTTTAACGATTTTTTTAAACGTCAATAACTTAAAAACTAAAGATACACCAAACTTTATAGGATATTAACTATGCATTTTTACAAGACCTTTAATTTAAGTCTTTTTTTTTTTTTTGTCTAAAGGCAATATTTTTTAAGTTATAGTCAAAAAACGAACGAATTTTTAGGATTTTGTTAAAAATATGAAATTTTAAATTTGAATTTGAAAAAAATTTGAAAATTATTTTTTGTTTTTTTTTTGCAAATTTTAAGTGATTTGGGATTTAAATAAATCAAATAAATGATTTATAATAAAAAACAAACAATAATCATGATAATAAAAAAAAAAATCTATTTTGGACTGAATTTTTTTTGGTAAAATTATATTTTTGTTTATATCTCGTTTATTATTTATTTTATCAAAAATGTCTATAGAACTTTTTATATAGATAATTTAAAAAGCTCTATTTTCTGATTTATTAAATTTTTTGTATCTCTCATAGTTTATGTAGTCGTAGTCTTTTTTCAATTTTTTGCAGTTGGACCCCCAATTCTGACTTCAGATTTGTGTTCAGCAGAACCAAACGTCCAACACCCGCCACCACTTTATTTTTACAGTACAGCAAAAATTTTCAAACAAAAATGGTTCAAATTATGCTCTACTTTAAAGATTAGGTATTTTTTTGTTAGGTTAATATAGTAAAATTCACAGAAACATTACTTTTTTAGATTCAAGATTGCAGTTATGGCCCCAAGCTGCCATTTCAGAAACTTGAAAATAATTTCCAGCTATTTCCCTTGATCACTTTTACTAAAAATATTTTTCCCAACTGTGTGCGATAAACATTTTCTGAAATCCAGCCGGCGTCCTTTCTTTTGGTCACACATATTCCATACCTAAAATTGTAAACCCCTTATTTTTTTCATTTACCTGTATAGAGGGCCGCCGGCAGGGGGGTCAGGGGGTGTCCGTCGACCTCTCCTGGGTTTTTTTTTTAAATTACCCTAAATAAAACATTTTCCTTCTAAATCCTCAAATTTTACAATATTGCCTAGGAATTTAAATAAATATAATAATTATTTAGAAATTAAAATTGTGCTATATTTATTTGTGTTTTTTATTCAATTAATTCTAGACCAGTAAATTGACATAAACTTTTTGACGCCCCCTACATTTTTTTTGGCGGCGGCCCTGCCTGTATTATTCTGGTTGTTTTATTGGTTCCGCGAAAAATTCGTAAAATGGTTGTAAAAATAGGGAAGATAATTGTCTTTCATTTAGAAATTCAGGGTGGGCCGGCCATATAGTGATGAGCAAAGCAAGACCAAAACCAAGACCGGCTAGTCTTGGTCTTGGTCTTCAAAAACATCTTTGGTCTTGGTCTTGCAAGCCCAAAGGATCTTGTCTTGTCTTGTCTTGCACCACCCGTCTTGGTCTTGGTCTTGCTGCAAGTCTTGCTGGTCTTGCTTTTTTTGTAGTAATAATTTATTTAAACAATCCTAATATATATATATTTTAAAACACAAATAAATAAAGATGGAGACTATATTTTTTACTTTTAAAAACAAAAAATACCAATTTAACCTTACATGTACATTTAAATTATTTGATTAAAAGGAAAAAATTTTAAATTAGGGTTTATTATTTATAGCGCTTTATTTTTAGTGATGGGGAAAAATTTAATTTCTTTGAAGAATTATGAAAAATGGGCGTAAAATGTAAAATTATTTTCTATTTCAGAATTTTTCAAAAAAACCACTACCTCAAGAAAACTTTTATTTTCATTTTAACCTAAAATAGAAAAATTATAGCAAAAAATTCATTTAAAAATCTTCTGTATATTATGCTGGGGGAAAATTTTTGAAGCCATATAGGTACAATGTCGACGTAGATAGTTTTTATATATCAATTTCGGTTTTTACAAAATGACGTCATCATTATGCGTTTTTGGGATTGTTTGACTTTTTTTCCCAATCCGGAAGTGAAAGTTAAAATTTAAAAAATTAAAAAGTATTCCTACATAAAAGCAAATATATTTTATAAATTACTTTTACATTTATATCTTAGTTTAAAGGAGCAATGTAATTTATGCCACTTCTTACAGTGTGGCACAAAAATATTTTTCCTGGATTTTGGAAATTTTTTATCCAGTAAATGGCATCTAGATACCTAATTAAAAAAGCATTAGGAATAGAAATTTTCAGCTTCTATAACTTTTACTCTTAGTTTTCTCTGTCGTAAACGGTTTTGGAGATATCAAAACTTTTTGGACCCATTAAGTCACAATCTTATTTTTTGAAACATTTCTGAAACTACTGGTTATCGTTTTTTGATAATTTATTAAAAACGAGTGATCCATTTCATTATTATTTTTTTAAAAAAAAAATGTACTCATAAAATAATCGCCTTTTTGGCGTTTAAATTTGTCATCTGATGAAATACCTCTGTATATTGAATATAAAATTGAATATTATAATTTAAAAAAAAACCCAAAGTGCAAGAGTCTTGCAGGTCGTTCTTGTCTTGCGTAGTCTTGCCCCCCTTCGTCTTGGTCTTGTCTTGTCTTGCATACCCGTCTTGGTCTTGATCTTCGCGAGAGCAGTCTTGGTCTTGGTCTTGCTGCAAGACCAAGACCAAGAACCACAGACCGGTCCTCATCACTACGGCCATATTTTGACCCTTTTTAATCGATAATAACTTTGGGAACAAATAAACTTATCAAGTTTGCGGTTTTGCAATGCACTTATATTTCTTTAAGTTTTTTCCCTCGTACCTTCACGTTTTTATTGTGACATTTCATTAGCTCAAAAACAAAATGGCCGATTTTCCATTATAGGACAACTATGTTATTTTAAATGGAACACCCTGTATATGTTTCCATATTTTCAAAATTTAATCTTTTCCCTTTAAAAATGTAACGCAAGCTATGGTTATCTAAAAAAACAACGTATTTATTGACTGAAAAATTGATTTTGCATGTCGCCCAAACAATATTATTTAAAAATTTAAAAATTTTTGCTTCATATGTTACAAAAAAAAAAAAGGATCCCAAAGGTTAAGGTTATTCAAAAAAATAAAAATTTACAATGGGGTTACATTACTTTTTAAAAAACTACTGTAAATGTTGAAAATCCCTTTCCCCCACTTCGACGCACTTTTTTAAAAATTCGAAAAAACTTATTAAAACTATTGACTAAAAATTCTTCAGGAATTTTTTTCTAATATGTTTCGGATATTAATTTTTAATTGCTCTAAATTTGGAAGTGGACTATAACACCTCTCTTTCACATATCCCCACTGAAAAAATCTGGAACGGGTAAATCTGGTGAACGAGGTGGCCAGGAAATAGGGCCTCCCTCTTCCAATCCCCCCGGTTTCCAAAAACGTTGGTCAGTGAATCCTTGGTAATGTTAGCATAATGTGGTATAGCCCATCTTGTTGAAAATAGACGAACTTCAATAGATTTTCTTCTTGCAATTAGGGGAAAAAAAAATATTTCAACATATAAACTAAGCCCAAAGAGGTTACATTTGGGTTCCCGGGGAAAAAAAAATGGCCCATAAATTTTTGCGTTGACATACCACACCAGACTGTGACTTTTGGCGAATCTCTAACGTGTTCGTTATATTGTCGAGGATTTTCTGTTGCCCAAAACCTGCAGTTATGCTTATTTACTTTTCCATTGAGGGTGAAATGTGGCTTCGTCTGACATTATTAGTCTATCCAAAATTATATTGTTCCTTACTAAATTTTGAATTCTCTGGCAAAATTCCACCCTGTTGGAAAATCAGTTTCTTTTATTTCTTGTAACATTTGAATTTTGCTTGGCTTTAATTTAAGTTCTTTTTTATTTATTTCTTGTACTCTAGTTTTAGGAATATGGACTGAACTTGAGATTTTTCTTGTTGACAATGTTGGATCTTCCTTTCAGTTATCTCCCGAATTTGAACGTTTTTTTTAGCAAATTCTCATTGTTTACTAATTTCTTTTTACGGGCTAAAGATCCTGTACTCCAGAATTTTTCCCGTACCAGATTTTAATTGAATTTTTTTTGGGTGGAGCTTTATTAAACATGTTTCCCAAATCTTCGCTGGGTTTCTTTTACTGATTTGGTTTCACAAACATAATAACACATTTTTTCCTTTTCGCTTAACGAGAACATTTGCGCTTCCTAATTAAAATAACTTGTCAAAAATGACCAACAATGGCTGACAATGAGGCTTGTTGCTGTTATGGAACAAGAGATAACTTTGTTTCCACAGGCGACTTTTTAAAAATCCTTTAAAATAATATTCCTATTCGACATACAGTAATTCTTTGGAAATTGAATAAATGCGTTATTTTTAAGATAACCATAGCTTGTACATTTTTTTAAAAGGAAAGATTAAATTTTAAAATATTGAAACATATACAGGGTTCCCTTTAAAATAACAAAGTTGTCCTATATCGAGTGAAACCCATTTGTTTTTACAGGCTAATGGGATTCACATAAAATGGTAAAAAATACAGAATAAACTTTAAGAAATATAAAAATATTTTCAAAACCGCATCTTGATATCTTTATTTTTTTCAAAAGTTATTCGCGATCAAAATGGGGCAAAATATGGATGTACCTGTATTATTATTGTAAATTTTAAATCTATATGTTAAGTTCGGCGATAAACAGCAAATTCCAGGATATAAACTGCTGCGTCAAAAACCAGACAAAACAAAAAAGCATGTTACTTTACAAAAACCTTCGGATTTATTTTAAGTACTTCTAAAAAGACTTTTCGATATTCCGTAACACATCAATTTTCCTTTTTATATTCAGAAATCTTTGAGCAAAAAGCTTTGCTGCGTTGTCACTCCTTCCTCCGGCGGATTTTATTGTAGGTCCCGGCACACATGAATGATAGATAAGGTCGATCGCTTTCTGATATACGAGTTCCGATATGAGTTATGGGCCTCTGGTGAATCGGGCGACGACTTGCCAAAGATGGCCATCAAATATGCATCGCCATGTTTATGTATCACATGCCGAATTTTGTGTGGGGCATGTTTTCGCGCCCAACGCTGCAAGAATGTCAAGAGAAGCGTTAATATTTACTGGTATGTACACATGGACAACTGTGTGGCATACATTACAAGGCGGTTGCCTTTTCGAATTCCACTCAATAGAGACTGATATTTACATATTAATGTTAGTGGGAATGAACAATCCGCATGCGTGCGCTACTTCCAAACAATTTATTATTTGTTAACTTTTTTAAGCTTTTATACAGGGCCCGCCAATGAAACCAAAGATTTCGTAAAAAATTGTGTTGTTAAAGACTAATTTTTAATAATTTTTAATACATTAATAAAAAATGTTTCTTTCAAAACTTGAAAAAGTCACTCGTCGGGCATAAATTTAAGTCGAAAGAGGACGTCATCGCCGCCACAAAGGCCTACTTTGCTGACCTCAAGAAAACGTATTTTTCAGACCGGTCAAAAAATTGGAGCATCGCTGGGTCAAGTGTATCAAGCTAAAGAAAAATAATCTTGAGAAATAAATCGCCACTTTTCCAAAATTCTTTTTTTTTATTGTAGGCTAAGTACTTATCGGACTACTTATACAGGGTGCCACAGATTCGAGTGCATGCATGAGGATTTCGGAAACCGTAAGAGATAGGAAGTCGGTCAAATTATGGCAAAGTTGCGCATTTGGGTGGCTAACAACATGCCTATTAGAAAGTTGTAAAATTCCAGTACTTCCGGAGATACCCGGGGAAAAAACAAAATTTGCTGATTTCGTTATTATTTTTCCTGACGTTATTTAAAGAGATATGGAAAAACAAAAGACGCTTTCTCATGGCCACTTTTTAAGCTCTACAAAACAGTGTTAAGATTTTTTGGGTACGACGTTTCTTTTTTCTTTAAACCATCATCAACTTTTTTTTTTTAAATACGGACCTGGGTTTTTTTTTTTAATTTTTTAAAACCATTATTATCCCAATTACAAAAATGTATAACACTTAATATTTATTTACAAATATGGAACGCCCCTATGAAATGATGTGCGTTCTTTGTCTAACTCATTGTCTCTTATGGAAAATATGTTTATTTAACTGAAAATATTAGGTGTTATACATCATTGTAATTGGGAATATAACTGCTTTTAAAATGCAATAAACAATTAGGTGCCGTATTTAAAAAAAAAAAAAGTTGATGATGGTGAAAGCGATCGTAAAAAAAATCTCTCAACGCTGTTTTGAAGAAAAAGTAATAAAAATTTATTTGTTTTCATATCTCTTTAATAAAACAAAAAAAAAAAAAAAGGAATTGGAAAAATTTTTGGTTTCAGATTCTCCGGGGTCCTAATTTACCCCTTGGGGATGGGGAAGGCCCTAAATGCGGGTTATAATTTAACCATTCTTCTTACGGTTTCGAAACCCCCTGCATGCATGTTTTTGCTTTCTATATATATATATATATTATATATATATATTATATATATAATAATATATATATATATATTATATATATATATATATATTATATATATATTTTTCGGAGATTCTTTTTTTTTGGTTTTGCGTCTTAAAATACAATGGAAAAAAGTTTTTTTCCAGAAAAAAGTATTTTTTGATTTCGCCATTCCCCAGCCTTTTCAAATAGTTGAAGGGAGTAGTCTGCAACAATTTTTTTTATAATTACTCTTTAAGTTTACATTAATCACTAACACCTTATAATTAACATTTACATATATCAATAAAAAAAAATTTCATTTGAACACATATAAATAAACCAACGACAACAGATACACAAGCCGAGGAACACGTCACATTTTAAATTTGATTTTGTATACTGATCTTACTTTGGCAAAAAATGCATTATCGTTTGTTGTTGGTAAAAACTGATGTTAAGTTATTTTTATAGAGGGGTGTTAATTTCTTTTTTTATTTTTAAATTTTGTTTAATTAGATTAAACGTTTTATTTAATTATAGAGCTATAGATTTTATTAGGTTGTCTGGGTTTAATTATGAAAAAAAAAATTGTTGCAGACACTACTTCAACTATTTGAAAAGGGTAAGAAAATTCCAATCAAATACATTTTCTGGAAAAAACACTTTTCTTTTTTCCATTAAAGCAAGAAGAATCTCGAAAAATATTGATAAATCACAGTCAAGAAATTAACCAAAAATTTTAAAAAAAATATATTATATATATATAATAATATATATATTTATTATATATATATATATATATATATATATTAAAGCTTGATGGTTTTTTTTGGTATGAGGTTTTCTGTATAATTCAAACAATATTTCTTTTACGTTTCGCACCTACATGGAGGGCTTTTCAAAAAATTTTTATTGTATTTATTAATTTAAAATATCATCCACAAAAAAATATCTAGCTACAATTAAAATAATAATATAGAGATATAGGACAATTCATTTTTGCAAAATTGTGCAGTCAAATTATTTCATTATATTTAGACTGCATAATTTTTTCAAATGTAGGTGTCCTATATCTCTATATTATTATTTTAAGTTTATGCCTGATGATATTTTTGTAGATATATTTTAAAATAAAATAAATGAAAATATCTTTTTGAAGGCTCTCCATGTAGTTTCGAAACGTAAAGAAATATTGTTGTTTTAATATACAGAAACCTAACAACCAGAGCAATCAGCTTAATTAAAATAAATAGTTTAAGAAATTTTTTGAATATATATATATATATATATATATATATATATATATATATATATATATATATATATATATATATATATATATATATATATATCCCTTTCCTAAAATTTAAACATCCTGAATTTTCCCAAACGAACATTTTTGAACGATGGTTTATAAATTAAAATATCTTTACTTTCCATGTAAAATCGCACCCTCAAATATTCGTATATCATTAGAAACACCCATTATGACCAATAATTGTATTAGTTTTTTTTCGTTATTTTAAAAATGTTTAATAATTTGTTATCAACTTTATGTACCCAAATTTATAAAAATTTGTATTCTAAATAGATAAGTATTGACCATAAATTATGCCCAAGCAGTATTATCCTTAGAAAGAACTATTTCATGTCCACAAAATCCAAAAGTAAAAAAAAAACATTAAAATATACTTCATAAACAAGCAGTACGACAACCTAGGATTGTATTCGTGTGTTAGGAAAGTATCCAAAATATAAAGCGACTTCCCCCAAAACAAGAGTATTTATCTCAATATCAGCAGTGACACCTAACAAATTGGCTGTTATAAGAACACTTTCTGATGCCTGCAACAATTAGTCTTTGCAGGAATCTTATTAACAGGATTGATTTAAGTCATTATTCAGTTGAGAGCCCCGCTTAACTATTTTGTTAGGGTGGATTTTTGGTTAATTATAGGGTCAAGGGTCATAATATTTTATAAACACTGTACCACAGGGAATGCCGATGGAACGATTTGATTTTTTGGTTATTGAGGTGTTTTAACTTTGGAAAATTTTCCTGTTATTTAACTATTAAATAAAAGTTTTAAATTCTGGTGAGAAAGTTATGAATATAATATTTTCTTTACGCTTAATTAAGTCAGATCCAGATAGTAATTGTAGGAATCTTATAATAAATTGACTAAAAAACGTATAATAAATTGATATAATATATATTGATAATAAAGTGACTAAAAAACTATAGAAAATCCTGGTAAAGTGTTTTGTTAAATTTGAAAAAAAAATCTGTGGTGGTATATAGTTGTTTTCCTAACAAGTGCGGAAAGTAATACTTTTCCGCACGCGGCTGCAGTTACAGCAGCCAAGAGCGGAAAAGTTACTGCCCGCAAGTGTTAAGAACAAAATTTCCAACATAATTTAAAAGATTTATGATTAAAATATTATTTATAAATGAAGGAATTTATACACTAATTATTACTATAAACATTTATAGTAAAAGTGCAATTGGTCGCGTTTTGCAAATTTATTGTTGACGCGAGTTGCTTTTCTGTAGAAAACGTTGACGGCGGCGGCGTTGGGTTCTTGATAAGCCAATCTTTTGCAAGTATGGAAGTAGTTTCTTAAACCGAGAGGTTTAGTACATTGGAAGATGGCATTGACGGTTGTTTCTGGATAGTGGAAGGTGTTTCGGTAATATTGAGTATTTTGTTTGAAATATCCTAATGTAGACTTCCAGCCCCGAGACGTTTAATGTTGGATACTAGTTCTCCGGAGTTTGCGAGAAAGGTTGCAGAGGCTATGCCCAGTATAAAGGGTTTTCCAATAAGAGGTGTTATTTTGATATTCAAAGAAAAATGCCATTTTTTAAGATAAATGATCGGATATTTATTACATTATAAAGAGGAAGGTATCCGTTAATAATGAAGAAATAACATCAATAATGATACCACCACGAGCACGCCTACGGACCATATCCTTTTCATGAAATTTTCCATAACCATACCGAAGTGGCTCCCATGTCCTCATAACCTCCGAATTCCATCTTTGAGTCTTGAATCGACGCTGGGCTGTTGGCGTAGATCTTCTTTTTCCACGTGGCCCCAAAGGAAGAGTTGCAAGGTGTTTAATCACAAGATCTTGATGCCATGTGATCACCTCTTCGAGAGATAACAGGGTCAGGGGACGTTTCTCGTAAAAAATCAATGGTTTCGTTGCTTGTGTGGCACGTAGCGCCGTCTTGTTGAAAGTAAACGTTGTCAGAGATTGGATGGTGATCTGGACAGCGTTTGCTTTTACAAGACAGCGCCTGCTTCTTTCGTATTTTCAGGAGTTTCGACCTGTTATCTCTCGAAGATGACATTGGCCTACCAATTGTGATCCTTTGGGGCCCGAGGAAGGTCTGACGCCAACAGTTGGCGTCATCGAGATTCAAAGATGAGATATCAGGACTAGGGCAGCCACTGCATTTTACGAAAATTAATAAAGGATATGAAGATTTCTATAGGCATTGCGTGGTATTTGCTTAACGATTTATTTTCCATTGTAATGGCATGCCTCCTCTTTATAATGTAATAAATATCCGATTATTGATTTTCAATAAATGGCATTTTTCTTTAAATATTAAAATAACACCTCTTATTGGAAAACCCTTTACAATTCCGGGTTAGGAAGTTTGAGATAGACCGCTATTTCGAAGGTATTAATGCCGATACATTGTACTGTACAGGGTGTCCCAAACTGGACGCGTTCTTATGGGAACAACCCTTATTTGAAGGGATAGAAAAAAATTAACCAAGGTGTCCGGAGCTCAAATTTAATGAGAAAACTACTAGCGCTAACAAAACTTTGCTATCTCTTATCGTTTGGCCACTAGAGGCGTTTCTCAGATTTCGTCGATTTTTAAATGCCCCATAACTTTCTTATTAATAAAGATAATTAATTTTGATAAAAACTTTCTTAAGGGACTTTTTTTGGTAGAATTCATTGCGATAGGCAGATTTTTACAGGGCGTTTAGATTTTGTGCACCACCCCAAAATCATTTTTTATATGGACCACCCTATACATTATAAGATTTTTGAAAAGCTGGTAAAATTTCCTAAATTTTGATGTATCACTTGTTATGTTTATCTTAAAAACCATTAGCAGTATTACGATTTAAAATTAAAATAATGTGCCTACAGAAATCAAATTGCCATGACTAATAAAATGACATAGGATGCTAACATGTTATGATTAAAGACACATATTTAAGTTGCTACGTAAAAAGCAGATAGGCCGTGCATATGATTTTTTTGTTTTAATATTTTAACAGCTTCTGAATAGTTGAGAATTGACAGTGGTACTTGATATTGTTAAATATTTTGGTATTTTTAGTAGAAAAAAAAGTAATTTAAATAAGTTTTTAAGAAAGGTTTTTGAGAAGTGTTAAAAAATGTATGAACATTTTGAAAAGTTCAACATGCTTAAATGTTACATAGAAAGCAACAAAAATGCTCAGGCGTCAAGAAACTTGTATTTTCAAAGATATCCCGAACGGCAGCAACCATCCAGGGATGTATTTGCTAGACTTGCCATAATCTTCAAAATTTTGGCTCTTTTAACAAACCCAGAGCAAATTATGCTCAAAATCAAGAAATTAAAAACGAAAATGAAGTAAAAACTCTAACCGTATTGGGCACTTTATATGTAAATAATGGTACAACTTCCACAAGAAAACTTGAAGCAGAGACTGGCATATCCAGAAGCAAAAACCACACGATTTTGAAAAAAAAAACAAATTTAAGCCTTATCAAACCCACAAAATCCATCATCTTCTCCAGTGGGATTTTGATCAGAAAAACTCGTTTTTGTGAGTGGTTTTTAAATAAAATACAAAATGAACCAAATTTTGCTTTAAATTTATTTGGTCCGACGAGGCTTCGATTAGTAGTGCGGGCATATTTAATCGGTTTAATGATTACACGGTCCCAAGAAAATCCCCATACGACTGTCCAAAACAGAACAACAAGGAAGATTTAGCTTTAATGTGTGGGTGGGAATTTTAGAGGACAATTCATTGGACCCATTTATCATGAACCCTGAATTCTAGACAATATTTGGATATTTTTAAGGGACCAGGTTGAACCATTCTTGGATGATATTCCCATAAATCTAATACCCAGAGTCTTCTTCCAGCATAATGGTGCCCCTGCGCATTGTGCAAGGACCATAAACGATTACCTTAATGTTCAGTTTGGTGAAAATTGGTTTAAAATCATCAAGGGCCCATACAATGTGCAGGTCACCGACCTGACTCCTTAGATTTTTTCTTTGGGGTAGAATTAGAGACCTTACTTATAAAAACCATAATTTTAATAGCCAGGAAGAATTAGAAAGGGCATTGCGAGGTGCGTTTTACCGAGTTCAAAATATAGAACTTATTAATGCAGTTAATGCTGTTAAAAAAATATGTAGAATTTGCGTACAACAAAATGGGAGACAATTTGAACATTTGTTAACACAATTTTATTTTATTTTTGTTTATTTATTATCGTTCATTAAATTCCATAAAATTTTATATTAGGATTAGGTAGAGTTATGTTTTTTGTTAATACTGTTGGTTTGTTGTTGTTGTCGTTTGTGTTTTAGATAATTATTAATTTAATATATTAACTATGAGTAATCTTATCATAAAACTTTAGATCTGTTGTTTTAATCATAACATGTTAGCATCCTATGTCATTTTATAAGTCATGGCAATGTTGATTTCTGTAGGCACATTATTTTAATTTTTAAATCGTAATACTGCTAAAGATTTTTAAGATAAATATAACAAGTGATACATCAAAATTTAGGAAATTTTACCAGCTTTTTAAAATTTTATAATATATAGGGTGGTCCATATAAAAAATTGATTTTGGGGTGGCGCCGAAATCTAAACGCCCTGTAAAAAAATCTGCCTATCGCAATGAATTCTACCAAAAGTGCCTTAAGAAAGTTTTTATCAAAATTAATAATCTTTATTAATAAGAAAGTTATAAGGCATTTAAAAAATCGACGAAATTCGAGAAACGCCCTCTAGTGGCCAAACGATAATAGATAGCAAAGTGTTGTTATCGCCAGAAGTTTTTTCATTAAATTTGAGCTCCGGACACCTTGGTCAATTTCCCTTCAAATAAGGGTTGTTCCCATAAGAACGCCTCCAGTTTGGGACACCCTGTACACACTCCGTGTTTATAGTTCACAAAAAATCGCCTATGTGGTGTTTACGGCTTTCTTAAAGTGACATACTTTCTATATAGATTCAAAAATTTTCCATTTTCGGCATCTCCAGAAATGACAAAGCTTCTAGAGCTGTGATTTTTTGAGTCTGGGATGTGTATCAATACTAAATTTTCTTGGTCTTCAGTATATTCCAGACATATTTTTGTTAACCCCTCTCTACAACAAGCGCTCGCTAAGCCAAGAATCGTAGCCACTTTTATACGTAAATAGGTATCATCTGGCGCTTCATCCATGAATTTCGATATTTCTTTTTTTAAAAAGACTTTAGCCTTTTTGGGTCTAATAAAACCAACGCTTTGTTTTTTAAAGTAGGTCGTCACTTTGAAAAACTTGCTCAAATCTATGTTCTTTCGTAACTTAATGATACATTTTGGAACACGCGACCCACCTCGCTTAAACCAACCAAAACTTAACAAAAATTAATACATATTAAATCTTATCACTTGTGACCCAGACGGCCTGACTATGCCCCAGGAATTTTTAAACAATCGCCAAAATATTATTTATTTTACTATAAAATATGTATTATTTGTTATTAGTAAAGTTAAATTATTTGTTTTGCAACTCACCAGATTGCAATTTGTCTCTTTTAATGGTTAATGTCAATTTGAAAACAACTTTTCATCAACATTAACCATTAACCCAACACGAAAACTGCATTGCCAAAATGTATTTGTCCATAAAGTAAATTCATCTTTAATTTTCTGATGATAAAAATTTGATGTTGCATGTTCCGAAGAGATCTGGATTATATAAATATAAATTGTTGATGGCGAATATATATAGAAAAGCGTTATTAATTTTTATATGGTACTTATTCCCCAGTAGTGTGGTAATAAATGTTAATAATTTGCTACATTATGTCCTGGTTTAATGAGTTTTGTTGAGTTATTACTTTGACCTTTATATTTTTAACACAATTTATGTACTTAAAGACTTAATAAATGGGACTCTTTTTAATAAAATGTATCACTAACATAAAAATAAATTTTAATTTTATGCCTTTGTGTATAAATAATTTTCACAATTTCAG
>JAHBCN010008608.1:0-38143 GCA_019359885.1 Listronotus oregonensis | reverse complement strand
TAAATTTTGTTAAAAGTCCATTATTATCATTTAACTAAATATAGTCCACGCTAGTTTCTAAACCTTTTCGTTATGCTAATAAATTATATTGCACTTTGTTATGATTAAAATTGTAGGTATAATTTCAAACCATCACGCAAGATGCATGTTTCTTAGTATGCATATATACACGGACAAAAAGTTTGACATCAAGTCACATCAAGATGTACTTTAAAATTAATTATTTTATATCTTAATTAACGTTCTCCGTATGTATATTTTAATGGCATAGCTTTAATGATGCAATACTAAAATAACTGTGTTGAAAGAAGGAAACAAACTTGATGAACTTAAGAACGTTATCTAATATTTGGTTGGTCCCCCTTTATTATCAATTACAGTCTGTAGTCTTTTCGGCATTGATTCTACGTTGTAATTCGGGGTAATTGTGTTCCAAGCATCTGTAATTTTTCTTTTTAATTCACCTTTATTTGATATTGGGACGCTGTTTACTTTATTCTTTTTAAGTTAACCATAAATTTTTAATTAGGTTTAAATCTAGTGATTGGACTGGTGTTTTATAACATATAGGCAGTTATAGAGCAACCAAGACCTGCTAGATGCTGTCTTAATTTGTCCATATATATGTATTGGTTCATATAGCCTTCAACAAAATGCATATTGCCTACTCCTGCAGATGACATACAGCCCCATAACATCACTCCACCTCCACCATGGTTTACTGTGACTTTAATAATTTTTAATTTTAGTTTTTCATTAGGCTTCTTCCATACGGATATTTTTCATTCGGACCCAAATAAGTTTATTTTGGTTTTATCAGCAAAAATTACAGAATTCCAAAAGTTTAAGTTCTTGTTATTAGGCTTTCTGGAGAACTCCAATTTGACGGATCTAAAAGATTTGTTTCTAGCCGTTCCATAATTTAAATTATTTTTTCTCAATATTCGACGAATGGTTTCGGGGTTACATCTTTTTCCAAAATTACCTCATCGTGTAATTTCGGAGAATTTTTTTTTAGGATTAGGTGTTATTTCTTCTTAGATCCACCTTTCCTCGTTCGTTTAAAATCTTATTAGAGCCACTCTCAATTTTTCAATCCTATTTTCATTCCGGTAACGTTCAATAATGTGCTGGATAATTGATGAACTTTTATTGACCATTTTGGATATGTTTCGGTGGCTATTCAATTTTAAATGATTTCTTATTACTCGCTAAAAATCTGCTTTAAGGATGTCAAACTAAATAAAAAGCAATTGAAGTAAAAAACTAATGCCCACTATGTAAATTTCAAATTAATAAGTTTTGTTCTGTTTTGATTTAGCTGCATTATTTCAGATGTGAACTTGAAATCGTACATTAATTAATTAAATATTTATGGTTATTTAGATATTGCATATTTAGAGTAAAATATTAATGTACGCGTCTCTAGGAGACTTAAATTAATTTTAATATGTCGTGATTTTCAAATTAATGTTGAGCCTTGAAGAAAAAATACTTTATTTTAATAGTTGCTAAGTCATTTTAGTTGTGAGTCACTGTATGTAAACCTTATACTGATCTGTAAATTGGCGTTTTTAAAATATTATTTTGATCTTTTTTATAAACCTACCGAGTGATGAGTATTTAATGACTTTTTAAGAACAAGTCTAAAGAAAGTTTTGTTGCTTAATGGAAATGAACAACCATCTATTTCTTTGAGTTATGCTGTTAATATGAAAGAGACGTATAAACCAGCATAAATTACTTCAAAACAATTCGAAGATCAATCTTTAACGATCTAAAAGCAAGTTTAAAAAAGTTACTGCACTACTTAAAGGATTGCAGAGTGGCCACATCAAATAATTTTTTTTATGCAAATGAAACAGCAGAGCCAGAAACCATTACTATTACATTAAAAGCTTGTCGTTACGTGAAAACACTGGGCCCGGCCTAAAATCGTCTGAAAGTCAATTTTTTTTTGCTCGGTCTGTGCTGTAATAGTTTTTTATATTTTGTCTTTGGTGACCCAAATTTTCGGATATTGTAAATTAAACAAGCTAAAGTTTACGAATTGTTTCCTCAGTTACAAAGATCTACATCAAAAATTTATTTCGGCACCGACATAGTTTTAAATTTTAGGTTTTTAACGATGCCAAAGTTATTAGGATTTATAAAGAATTAATCCAAATTCTATGATAACTGGTGTCAGGACCGGAGTTAAAACAAAGCTAACTGATGTATTTATTTTAGCATTTACTTCAGGTGTGAGATTTCGTCTTGGAATAAAGCTACTATTCATGTTTCTAATTTCTTGCCGATTATTTTAAGAACAATTTAAATATTCTTGATATATATATATATATATATATATATATATATATATATATATATATATTTTATATATATATATATATATATATATATAATATATATATATATATATATATTATATATATATATATATATATATATATATATATATATATATATATATATATATATATATATATTTTTATTTTTATTATTATTATATATATATATATATATATAATATATATATATTAATAATTTAAATTTTTTATTTTAATCTTATTCCAAACTAAACTTTCATCACTGTAACACAAATGGCCAACGGATTATAACCCAACATGAAGGTCAGTAACAAACCCTTTTTTCAAAAATAATTATTTTGTTGCCAGTAGCCTCAGAGTCGGATTTAACTTTTTGCCGCCCATAAGCTAGTATATTTTTGCCGCCCCAATATGTCAATATGTTTTGGATACCAGAACAAAAATTTAGCATTAAAAAAATGTAAACTTTACTAGTAATTCTATAAAAAATTGTTAAACAAATTCAACAAAAGTAAAACATACAGATAATTAAATAACAATTCTTAGAAACAAACAAATTTCATAATATAAAAACAAAATATAAATTAGAATGTTAAAACAAATAAGTCTTTTTGAACTGTGTATTATTTAATTATAGGCAAAACCCTATACTAACATTTTTCTTTAAACCTTTTTTTTTGCAAAATCATTAATTATATTATCAAAATTTACTAGTAAATTTGCCGCCCTAAGCTTTAGCCTACTCAGCCTTTACGTAAATCCACCCCTGAGTAGCCTGGATTCTTGTAGGAAGCGTTTTGTGCTATTTTGGCCTTGGCGAATGAGCAAGGGTTGTCATTTTGAAAAAGTGTTGTTTTATTTTTTTTATTCCCAGGACATTAGAACGAAGTTATGAAATAATTGTATTATCATCGTCTCTTGACAACTGTAAAAATTTTTAAGTTAATCAGACTTTTTAAAATTGGTGAAAATTAGGTTGAAAGATTCCGTTACATAGATACATACAGGTTAAGCTAATAAATAAAATAATATATATTTTTTTAATTTTTATTTTTTTTAATTAAATTTAAAATAGTATATATTCGAAAATTAAAAAAAAAAAGTATTGAAATATCAGCTAAAAGATACTATTACCTTTTTGCCAGTGTATTGCACAAAATTGTAGTTCTTTATTAAAGACTTATTTTTTGAATAATTAAAGGTTCTCAACAATATAATTGTATAGCGTCATAGTTTTATATTTCCAGTGCACGACAGGGTTATTTTAATAACAAGAATAAAAAAATACGTTTCCTTGTTTAAAATTATTTCAAGGCGAGTGTGAAGGTTAATGCCTACATAATATGCAGGGTGAACATAATCCTTAATATTCTCTTATGATTATTAATAATTATAAAAACTATAAAAATTATGACTACAAAGTAGCTAATAAGGTTACTAATAATCACTTATAACCTTGTAAATATACCCTAGCTTGTCTCCTGAACACCTTTATGTTTTTTTTTTTGTAAAAATTTACTGGATCAAATAAGGTTAGTTGGTGGAGTTTATTAAAAATATTCCAGTCCACAACTACCTCTTGACTCAAAAAAGGAACCCGAACTTTTTAAGTTTTTGTGGCTAAATAATTTGTTTATGCTGATTAAGATTACTAACGCTCCAAAGTTAAGTTTTTTTTGTTTTGCAGAACTCGGTCACTCTTAAGTAAAGGAAGAGTATCGGCAGACTTTTTCGCGACAGTAAACATAATTGTCTTTTTAAGGCATTAATTTAAACCAAGATTTTTGGCGCTCTAATCCAATAATGATTTACTTAGAAACTAACATAAGAAACTAAATGTTAAAGAGTGAAAAACTATGGATGAAATTGATTATGGAAGAGAGAAGATGGCTGGGGTACCCCATTATGGGCTTGGTAAAAACTGGAAGAGGGTTCATCTATAATAACTGATATATTAGTTTAGGTTAAAGACCGTGGACAGGAATTTGATTTAAAAAAAAGTAATACCATTTGTGGCCTCGAATGTGCAGGTAAATCACTAATTGGGTTTAAACCTGTACTCAAAAAAAATTTAAGAAATTGTGCCATGTTTAAACCTATAATCAGACCACAAGCAAAGTTCCTGTTCACTCAGTTAAGGTAGGGTTTCGTTGGGGACTTTTGGGTTTTGGCCAGATCATTTACGGGAGTCGCACCCCCGCAAATAGAGTGTTTTATTTTGTGTCTTTATTTTTATGCGATTGGGATTTAGATTAGTTTAAAAGATCTGGTTTCTATGATGTGCATGGTTGAAGTCCTTTAGTTGATTCCCCCTCAAAAAATAACAGTGTTTTTTAAGTATAATTCTCTTAAAGAAGAGGGAAAAAAAAACAATGGCTACAACTGACATTATTAGAAAAGGAACGATGCGAAAAAAAAGATATATTAAAAGACGTGGAAGAAGGATATAAAGTCTATTTAAAAAAATTACACTTAAAAGAGGAAAAAAAAAAAATTTAGAGTTTTTTTTTCCCAAAAGTTACACATTTACATAATTTATTGCGAGAAGGGTACTTGGAAAAAAAAGGGGTTTTCCCTACTATGAGTACGATTCAAACAAAAAAAAACAAAAAATGTTTTTCGAAATCTCACAAGAGCGAGTGGATAAAAAAATTTTGAAGGGTTTCATGTAAGAGATCAGTTTATGGGTTTTTTTGGACAAGAAGGGATTGCCGAATGGCAAAATCCACAGGTTTAAAAGGAAAGGAAAAAACTGTAAAGCAATCTGACATGTATAACCATTGTAGGTATTGTAAAAATTTTTTTTAATTACCCCTTATTTTCATGAAATTTTTATTATAAATGGGTTTTCAAGAAATACCTAATAAAAAAAAAAAAATTTAGTTTTTCTAATAAAAAAAATTTTGGGACTATAAAGTTGGCCCAAAAAAAAAAAAAATGAATACTCATACCTTTAATTATAAAAGAAAAAACAAAATAAATTTTGAAAAATTCCCGTTTTTTCCCCACTGAAAATGCTATTTTTTTTCCGGGGGTTCCCCTTTCCCCCTAATTTTTTTTTAAAAACCCGTTCGTAATCGAAAACGGGGGGATATTTTTTTAACCTTAACCAATATCTCATCCTGCGACTGGGGGTTTAAATTTAAAAACCAGCAGTCGAATAAAAAACCCTCCCTTCCCCCTAAGGGCTGCGACTGAAGGGGTTAAAAACCAAAAGTATATGCATAAATTGTATAAAACCAGTGCCGCGACGTCGCAGTCCTTAGACTCACCGCAGCCGCGAGCCGCACCAACGAAACCGCACCTTTAAGCATTTGCGCAGATGCCGACATGAACGCACTACAAAGAGCAAGATTGATTTTGTTATTTGAAGAGGATCGCGCCATAAGACAAATATCCGAAGAAATTAACTTACTATTTACTTGAAGGTTTGGAAAAATGTCGTTTTCACGGATAAGAATTTAAACCTCGAAACACAAGATTTGAGAAGAAGTATACCAAAACAGTTAAAGCAAGTGAAAGATTTTCAGTTAATGTATGGGAATATATGATTGCAAGAGGTCTTGGTCTTTGCCACCGCAATAACGGAAGATTTACAGGAGAATTTTATATTGATATATTACAAAATGTTATGCTAACCTCATTAACTAATTTTTCCTCAGCGAAACTTTATTTATCAACAAGACCACTGCCCAGTTTACCCAGCAAGAAGAGTTGCTGACTGGATGCAAGAAAATAATATAAATTTACTACAATGGCCCTCAAGGAGTCCAGATGTCAATCCCATAGAACATGTTTGGGGTTACATTGTCAAAACGATGAATAAGGCCAATGATTTTAGCAAATGACCTATGGAATAAAATTGAGTAAATATAAACTATAATACACATCATATCTAAAGACTGATAGCATCCATGCCCAATCGTTTAGAGCTAATTATCAACAAAAACGGCCCTGGAATAAAATACTAGTTCACTAATATCCTTGATATTTTTATGTCTTGCTGTTGTTTTAATAGATCTGAAAACGAAAAATGTAATATACTTATTAAACGGTCAATTTTTGTGGAAGAGTTTGCACCTTTCAATTTTATTAAAAATTACTATATTTTAAATATATTATATCAATCTTCATACTATACAGACAGGGGCACCCTACTCGGTATATAGCAATGGACTGGGCGAATTTGCGATTACCCTATAAGCACTGCAGAGGAGGTTCGCGCGACCAACAGGCGCGCTTTCGTTCAATCCTCAGTAACTTTTATAATTCCCAACACACTGAAAATTGTGTTTTTTTTGTTGTTTCTTACTGAACAAAAAAGAATGCATACACAAATAGCGGACGATTGCAAATTCGTCCGGTTTATTGCTATATACCTAGTAGGGGTCCTCTGTCTGTATGTTTTCCGTTGACATGTATTTAGTAATAATTTTGCTTTTATATTATTTCATAATTTTGAGTTAATATTTTTGATGTCGGTTTATTATTTTTTTTAATTACCTTTTTGTTTCATAATATTTAGTTTTACTTAAAAACCATGGAAAGTGGAAATTTTTTATTACATTTTATTGCAGGAAATGATAAAAAAGTAATTCTAAGTAAAAAATGTTCTATACATTATTTTCGTAAAACTAATATTTTTGAGCTATTTGCGTTTGAAAGTAAGAGTTTTTCGACAAAAAAATCGACGTTTTTAATGGGTTTTCTGCAAATAACTCGAAAAATATGCATTTTATCAAAAAACTGTTTATGGTTAACTTTTGTTCGTCAAATGCTAAAGTTGAAAGATTCAAAGTCAAATATCGGTAAAGCTTTGCATTTTTCTAGGAAAAAAAGTGTTCTTTAAAGTATATAATTAGACCTTTGATCTACTTTTTCTACTGTTTTATATAAAAATAATATTTGCATTTTTTATTAAATACAAGTTTCTAAACTAAAGACCACCTGCCAATTTTGACAATGGCCATACGCTTACTATACAGGGTGTCCCAGAATATGTGGGCAATCTCTCGGAATCTAATAGAAAACCTAAAAATATTATGACAAGTTCCCATAAACTTTTTTCCTATGAGCCTTCCCTACGGAGATACAGGTACATAACGGACGCCCCTGAAAATCGTTTTTGTTTAAATAACTTTTAAATACTAGGCGTAATTTAATATTTTTTAATATGATGGTTACTAGATAAGTCTTCTTAAAATACCCATTAAATCATATTTGGCTTATTTAGCTTGCCAGGGACGGACAGCCTGACACAAATGGCAATTTTTTACACACCCTGTATGATAAAGGCTCAACAATATTATTTTTGGATAGCTTTAACCTTAAACTAAAAAAAAGTAACTCTTGATTCATATCAATAAAATCAACTGTTTACGAGAAATAAAATATCATGATTGGTAATTTTTTAAAAATTATACAGGGTGTTTTCTAATTGTACGTTAAAATTAGGGGAATCAATTTTTGGGTCCATTTTAAGAAGAAAACTTCATATAAACGTATTCTAAACGTCTTAACTCTGAGATAAGGGTGGTAATTCAAAAAAAATCATTTATTATTAAAATTTGTAATACCACTTTAGATATTTTAATGATATTTGGCATACATATACTATGTATCAAGAAGCATTTTTTAGTGTGCCACATTTTTTTTTATTTGCCAAAATAGGCAGGTCAAATTCTGTACGAACGCCACTGGTGGACATATTAAAAAATATGATACACTAAAAAAGCTTCTTGATACATAGTACTTATATGCCAAATTTCATTAAAATATCTAAAGTGGTATTACAGGTTTTAATAATAAATTATTTATTTTTGAAAATTTTACCACCCTGTATCTCAAAAGTTAAGACGTTTAGGACATACATTCATATGAAGTTTTCTTCTTAAAATGGACCCAAAAATTGATTTCCCTAATATTAACGTACAATTAGAAAACACCCTGTATAATGTAAAAAAATTACCAACCATGATATTTTATTATCGATGTCAATCAAGAGTACATTTTTTTAGTTTAAGGTTGAAGCTATCTAAAAATAATATTGTTGAGCCTTTATCATACAGGGTGATTAAAAAATTGCTATTATTGTGTCAGAGCTAGTCCGTCCCTGGCAAACTAAATAAGCCAAATATGATTTAATGGGTTCATTTTAAGAAGACTTATCTAGTAACCATCATATTAAAAAAATATTAAATTACGCCTAGTATTTAAAAAGTTATTTAAACAAAAACGATTTTCAGGGGCCTCCGTTATTGACCTGTATCTCCGTAGGGGAAGCTCAGGGGAAAAAGTTTATGGGAACTTGTCATAATATTTTAAGGTTTTCTATTAGATTCCGAGAGATTGCCCACATATTCTGGGACACCCTGTATAGGCGTCTAAAAACAATGCCATTTAAATAAAAACAGTAGAATCTCGATAACATAAAAAAACTTGGCATCATAAAAAAATTTTGTGTTCCCTACCTTTAAAGCAGAACACCCCCGTTACTTAAAGTAATAATTCTACCATTGACCCTTGATAACTTTTTTAAGGTTTTAATTTGGAGCACTACGTTTTTTAATCCATTATAGGACGCTTTGTGTCGCCATGTCGCAATGCTGCTGGACAAAATAAAGGCGCGTCATACATTTATATGTTGTGAATTGTTTATTTTAAGATAGGAATCGTTACAATGTATTGTATTATAGGATAGGTCATGTATAACAAAAGTTATGGCTGGGTCAGAATAATTTTGAAAAAACTAGTAAATACCAGTGTACGATAAGTATTTTGAAATTAAATGGAAATTAATTTAATTTAGTTATTTATAAATGGGCATAATGGGCATATTAAAGAGTATTGTTATTATTCTTTTTATTTTAGTGCAGTCTTGAGGCCTAAGTTATAACGCAGTATAAGTATCTTAACTTGCGAGAGTCCTAGACAAAAGTATCGCCTTATAGTAAGTAAAACCCGGCCCGTTCACAAGTCAAAGTGGGCTAAGCTAAAGAATGTCAGGCCTGTATGATTGATACTGATGTCCTGCATGTCCTTGCATATAACTTGTTATTAGAATATTCAACTGACCCTTTTTTAGGTCTCAAAAAATTCCTGTTTTAAAAACTAATGTGGTAAAAATTAATTTCTTTTAGAGTATCTATATATTTTTTTTGGTTACTTACCATAGTATCATTCCACCACATATGCAGCCGATAATTCCTGAGAATTTGCGAGTGTTCGTTCACGTGATCCAAAGCCAACTTGACACTGGGCATGACTCCACGGCCTATAAAATGTTCTAAAACTGAAAAAGACTGAATATATACATATATAATAAGATTGGTTATATCTAGTTAGTCAGTTAGATTGGTTTCAGAAAAAAATATTTTAAAAGGTGTTTAAAATTACGTCAAAATATAAGTAATTTTAAAATTAAAAATTAGTGTACTTATTTTTTATTTAGGAATAATGTTCTACCTTACATTTTATAAAAAGACGGAAGAGTTTGACAAACTTAGTAATTATTGCTTTAAAACAGCATCAAACCAATAACGATAATGTCAAAATATTCTAAACGTTTAATATAATATTTGTATGCCTTGTATATTTTTATTGAAAAAGTTACGGGCTGCCCTAAGTCGGGAAACAGATATACAGGTTGTCCCAAAAGTAATGGAATCAGAGCAACAGCAGATTGCTTAGGTCAAAATAATGCAATTTACATAAACTTGCCAGATCTCAAAGTTGATAATAACTAAAATTAAACTTTTAATTTTATTTTCGTTTTTTCGTAATAATTTATTAATTAACTGACATGGCGGAAACAAATTTTGGATTTAAGGGTTCTTTGAGGCAAGAAGTTTAAATTCGTCTATTCTTTGATGTAGTTAGAGGCTGCCGCTATCGGCATAACTGACTTGTTTAGATGTACATAACTTTTAGCTAGTATATTGACTTGAATATTAAAAAATAATTTACTATAATTTCCCCTGCATCAAAAATATATATCTACATTATTTAAGTCCCCAACAGCAACCTTTTTCGAGGTAAACACACTTTAAAGGACCCCGCAATCTTCCTATGGAAAATGGGTTTCGGCCAATTGTTTTCAAACTTTGCTAAGTAATAGTTTTCAACAACCCCTCTAACCCCTTCCCCCAAAATCACCCTTAAAGGTTCCCAAATCCCCAGTGACCTTTGAAACTGATTTGGGGGGGTTGGAAGAGTTTTTGGGTTTTGTGCTCGCGAAGACTTGATCAGCCTATTAAGAACTAATACTATGCAAAGTTTAAAAATAATTGGCCAAAGCCATTTTTCAAAAGAAAATTGCGTGGTCTTTTAAAGTGCGTTTATCTTAAAAACAGTTGCTCCTAGAGACTTAAATAAGGATTACATTTTTGATGCAGAGGGAATTATAGTAACTTATTTTTTTAATAAACAGGTCAATATTCTATGCTTAAAAAAAGTTATGCCATCTAAAACAAGTGGGGAAGGCCGTAGCTGGAACCCTCTAGCAGCAAGATCAAAAGCATGGACGAATTTGAATATCTTTCCTCAAACAACTCCCAGATCCCAATTTTACTTTGGGATAAGGCAAGTTTACGTAAATTGCATTATTTCGACCTAAGAAATCTGCTGTTGCTCTGTTTTGATCATTGAAGTTTAAAAACGTTCAGGGTTTTTGCCACTCAAGTTAGGTTATCGGTTTTGCCCATTGTAGATCCATCACTCTCTTTCCGATGGCCGCAAATAAAATGCCTTGCTTAAATAGCCTAAAGGCTTAACTATAACATTTAAAATGTTAATGGGTTTGTAGTTTTATTTTTCTAAAAATGGTAGTACTTTTTTGGTAAACGCATGTGAAGTTTCATGTAACAGTATATTTTTATAATGGAAGTAATTAAATATCATGCAGTGAAAAAATTCTTACTTATGAAAGGTGTAGCACCAAATAATGGAAAATATTTGATGCACTTGCCAGATATTGTTCATAAAAGAATAAATTTTTAAGGGAGAATATTAAAAATAGAAATTTAGGTCCGGAATAGGGGTGTGCGAAATAGAAATTGATTTTGGCGGTAATTTTAAAAGGTTTTTGATAATTTGAAATTCCCAGTGTATGTGAATGCAACATATTAATATTAAATCCACAATATTAGAAAGTTGTTGTGGTGGTTACTTATAACATACTGAAATATATTAAATTAGTTGTGCCAAATTTTTTCTTTTATTACTAACCTTTTAGATTAGTCTTATAAAAAGGAGTTTTATGATAAATACTTTATTTTATTAATTAGAGAAAAATTTAAATCAAAAGTTTAAGCGTTTCGTTTGCATTATTATTTTTAAATAGCTACTACGACTTTTATAATTTGCTCATACAATTAATTATTTAAAAAATACTGTATTTAAATTGTTCAAACTGTTCAAATAGTTCAAATTATTTAAATAGTTCGAATTATTCAAATAGTTCGAACTACTCGAATAGTTCGGATATTCGATTCGAAATTCGAATCGAATATAACTATTGAATTCGATTCGATTCGACAACTATTCGCGCATCCCTAGTCCGGAAGCTTTGACTCTAGTTCTCATTGACGAGACCTTTGTTCATTATTTATAAGTATTTATAATTATTGTTAAATTTTATTAAGTTTGTTAATAAATAAATATGATTTTAATTTTTTTAGATTAAAAGTGTATATACCAATGTAAAAGTTATAATATACTGCTAAATCATCCTTTGGTAATTTCTCAACGTATAAAAAACATAACAGAATATTAATTTCTAAAAGCGATATTAATTTTTTAACTTAATATTGAATATACAAAATATCTAATTATCTATTTACGCCATACGTTTTTTCCCACCTGGATGACGTAGCTACCAATGGGTATAATTTCGACATTATGAATTTAAAAGAAAAATTATAATGTATGTGTAAAACATACCTGTTTCGGAATTTTCTACTCCTTTTCCAAACGGGAAGAATCCTGCTATATACACATCATGCCTTCTTGCATCCACGTTCGGTTTTTGTAATGTACAAAACTTAAAATTAAAAATTGTCACCAATAAGATCACTACCGGTACGTTCATTTTGGTACCTGTCACTTTAATTATTGAAAATAGTTAATATTTTGAAAAGAAATAAGTGTTTTTAATTGTAATCATCACACATTTTCTTTGAATAAAAAATATATGGTCTTTGCAGTCTTGGTATTTTCGATTTATTTAAGATGGTAATATTATAAATTGGATATTTTTTCATTGTGCTTTTTTTTATTTAAATATCTACGTAAAAAGACGAACATTGCACAGTGGGACCAGGCGATACTTTGCCACCCAAATTACTCTTCAGCTCATAGAGCTCATCCGTTTAAGCTCATTTTTTATTCTTGTCTTAAATTTCCCTATCGATCCCTCTTTTTGGATTTTTGATTTGGGTTTTTATTTTTCCGAAATAAGTTTCTAAACATTGATTTTTATTTAAAAAAAAAAAAATTTTCGGCGCAAAACTGATTATAAGGGCGGCAAAATTAGGTATTGCCATTTATTTTTTGCTCCAAATCTTACTTTTGATAAGCCCCAAAAAACTGTCTACGTGAAAATGATAGGCAATATTTTTCTTAAGAACTCTTACTTATAAAAGGTACAGGAAACTTTTGATTCAATAAAAATTGTTCCAAATCATTCAAAGATTCTTGAATTCAATAATTTTTTACAGAATTTTTGGATACATTTTCGGACCTCTGGAAAAATGGTCGAATAAATTTTTTTAGACAAAAATTCTAAAAAAAATCACCTATATTGCTGAATGGCACTAAATACTTTTTCTACAAAAAATCTTGTTCTGTAAAAGTGGCCATTTTTGACATAACGAGTATTTATTAATAAATAATTGACCAATATTTTATCGGAAAATGTGTCAGCTTTGGAAAAAAATCTATAGATCAGAAAGTCGGCCGAGTAATGATGATTAAATTTAGCAATGGACTTAACAATTGTTAAAAGTTAACAACGGTTTAGAATATTTAACAAAACGTCATTGTCAGTGATATTCAATGATTTTAGTAGGCAACCTGTCAAAATCTGACATTTTGTTAAACATTCTAAACCGTTGTTAACTTTTAACAATTAGCTAAGTTAACAACGGTTTAGAATGTTTAACAAAATGTCAGATTTTGACAGGTCGCCCACTAAAATCATTGAATAACACTGACAATGACGTTGTTAACTTTTAACAATAGGCCTTTTCATCACAATTTTTTTTTGTGCGCATGCGTCAGTATCAGCCATTTTTTCGTAATGTTTTTTGTAAACAAGCATGTTAAAGGGCCTGTAAACACATAATTAAAATAAAAAAAATACTAAAGAAAGTATAGTTACTGAAGAAAAGAAATTCGAAAATAAAGAAAAAAGTGCCTTAATTAGCAAATAGGTTTTTTTAATCGATTAATATAATGATATCAGTACGAAAAGGAACGAAGAAGCGGTGTTGTTATGGAGTATGTAAGAGTGATACACGCTATAAATCATTTAAATACAATACAATTTAATCAATATAACAATTGTATATATGTGGTAGGTCTAATTAGAATAAAATTATAGATACTTTTTGTATAGTAAAGAAGTAATGATGCCTAACCTTTCAATTAGCTCACTTCTTTTTCCTTTTTAAAGACGTCCATGACATTTAAGCTACCTTTTTAATTGCGTACAATTATTGGATTCAACTGAATTATAAATCAATGAAGCCCCATCAACGATTTTTTCCAGTAAATGATTTAATTGGGGAGATAATACTGCATTCCCAGCCATTGTCGATCAAAACAGTACGAAACTTTTGAATTGCCGCCATTTCAACATGGCGACTGCGCTTGCGCTTGTCACATGATGAAAAGGCCTATTGCTAAGTCCATTGCTAAATTTAACAACGCGATCATAAGTCTGCCAAAATCTAGAAAAAAGGTATACAATTTTTTGCATAAGTCTCAAATTCTTTCTATTCGGACATTTTTCAAAAGATTAAAAAATGTGTTAAAAAATTCTGAAAAAATTATCCCTATTTCTTGAATGAATCTGAACAACTTTTATTGAATCAAATTTTCCCTGCACGTTTTATGAGTAAAAATCCCGTTTGAGTCAAATAATTGAGAACATTATGGCCGTTTGTGGAAATAATAAAAATGTTGTCCCTCATTTGGGGGTTATCAAGAGGAGGGAGTAAAAAAAGTATGCCAAAACCTAATCTTGCGCGCCCTGTATGATCATTTTTGCGCCGAAAATTTGTTTTTTTATAAAAATCCAGGTTTGGAGACAAATTTCAGGAAGATAAAAATCCAAAAAAAAGAGGAAACGATAAGCAAATTCAAGACAAGCATTTAAAAAATGAGCCTGAACGGTTGAACTATATGAGCTGTAGAGTAATTTTGGTGGCTTCGTCCCACTGTGCCTTGTTTATGTGAAGATCATATTTGAAGATGATTACTGAATTTAAATTATATAAAATGTCTATACGGTTGTAGGGTATTCATTAAAAAAAAACCTGTTTCATTTCCAGTTGTGTGAGACAAAGGAAAGAAGATCAGCAATTGATCTTTCTTCTCTTAATACTAAAAAGCTGCACGTGTGCAACCTGTCCCCAAAAAAGGGTGCAAAACTCTCCCTTTTAACTATAGACCTATATCTCTTCTTTCTATTGTCTGCAAAGTAAAGGAAAAATTCATTAATTCCCAAATCGGGAAGTATCTAGAAAAACACAAGATCTTAAATGATAGACAGTATGGATTCCGTCACAGAAGATCTTCTTTCCTTTGCCTTACACAACTGGAACAAGTTCCTTAAATTTCTTGGTGAATCCCAGATCGTTGCTTTTGACATATCCAAAGCTTTCGATCGGGTCTGGCTTGACGGGCTTCTTAACAAACTTCCTTCTTACGGTCTTCCACCTAAGCTTTGCTCTTGGCTTTCCAGTTTCCTTTCTAATCGACGTAAATCAGTTAGTGTAGATGGTCATTCCTCCAGCTTCTACCAAATTAATGCTGGGGTGCCCCAGGGTTCAGTGCTGGCAGCCACTCTGTCTCTTTTACGCATTAACGATCTTCTCTCTTCCACAATCAATCCCATTCATAGTTTTGCAGACGATGGTAACTTCCACTCTAACTCAATGCGGATGTCTCTCTTACAAGACCTTAAACTTATCTTGGACTGTGGCGCCAAAAATCTTGTTCAGTTTAATGCCTCGAAAACACAGTCATGTTCGCTGTCGCGTAAAAAGTCTACCAATGCTCATCCGTTACATATGAGCGGTCAGGTTCTGTAGAACAAAAGTCGTTTAATCTTGTCGGCGTTACTTTTGAGAATAACCTCGACTGGCACAAACACATTACATCCATAGCCTCAGCAGCTTCAAGAAAGGTTGGATTCCTCTTCGAGGTAGAAAGTATTTCTTTTCTTCCAATCTGTATACTCTGTATGTATCCCAAATCAGACCCTCTTTAGAATCTTGTTCTCATGTCTGAGAAATGGCGTCTCCTACAACACTTAGCATTCTGGACTCCATTCAAAGAAGAGCCTCATCTTATTAATGATCCCACGCTTACAGAAAGGCTTCCTCCTCTTGCCCACCGTCGAGCTGTAGGGGATCTGTGGCTCTTCTATAGGTATTTTCACGGCTTTTGCTCAAAGGATTTGGCCAGTATAATTTCCCCTCTGGCATCTTCCAACAGAGCAACACAGAGGCCCCGAACTTCCCGCTTTCTTCGTTCCTTCATCCTTAGAAGTGTCAAGACCATGAAACCTGCTGCCCGCAGAGGTTTTTTCTTCTGCCAGTCTCCAAATGTTTAAGTCCCGTGTGAACAAGCTTCCTCTCACCACGTTTAAGACACCCACGTTACGTTAGTACTTAGGCATCAGCCTTCGTGGACTGTCCTAAGATAAAAAACTTCTGTGACGAAATCCATACTCCTGTCATGTAGGATCTTATGTTTTTCCAGATACTTTAAGATTTGGGAATTAATGAATTTTTCCATTACTTTGGAAACAACAGAAAGAAAATATTTAGTCCTATACTTAGAAGGAAGAGTTTTGCATTGTTTCTTGGGGACATTTTGCACACGTGCAGCTTTCCACCTCTTCAAAAAAATGCCCGTGTCGTAAAAGATTCGAGATTCGATTCGAATTTTTCGAATCTGGCAGGTTTGAATCGCTGCTACCATGGGAAGGATGCCGAAAGGCGGGAAAACCGCGAGCGGTACATTGTTTGGATTAGGATATTAGCCAAACGGGGATTTTTTCCCGGTTTTTTAGGTCAGATATAAGAACCCGGTTTTCAGGAAAATTCCCTATAGAGAGAAAGATTATTAATACTTAAAATTCACCGTTTAATCATATAAGATCGAAGTTTTTTGTAATAGGCATGTACAGGGTGGTGCGATTTCGACTGTTTTAACAGGAAACTCGTATTTCCTGACCAGATAGAAAAAATTGACATAGGTGTTTTGGGCTCGATTTTCGAAATTAGATGAATGGTGAAAACCGCATCCCGAAATCTCTATCGGTATCCGAGATATAGGGCGTTTTTTATTTTTTGGCCATTTTGAAAAAAATTCGTAAGTCCGTCATTTTTGAAAACTTCCCAAAACGGTGTAAACATTCTTAAGGCACTTTTTTGAGTGGAATCCATTGGACTACTCAGATTTTTAAAATTATTTCTAGTTTCGTTGAAAATATATAAAGCTTAGTTTTTTTAAATATAAATCATAGTTGGCCATGATCTCAAAAAATTGCTTATTTTTTCTATCCAATGATATATTTTTTTCATACTTATCTTTGAAATTGAGCCAGATATTTCAGTTTTTTTAAATTTTTTCTATAGTAGGCCATGGAAAAAAATCGGCACTTGTCAAAGTCAGGTAAATAATTTATCATTTCTATCAGTAACTGATTGGAACTCTGTTTTATTTGAGAGGATTGCAAAAATGTAAGAAAATTACGAGAAAGTTGACATGTTAAAGTGCTATTTCCTGTCTGGTGAAAAATTCCGAGGCGCATGAATATATTTGAATAGATTTCCTGAACGTCGTCATCCAAATAAAAACTCTTTTAAGTTCTGAAACCAAATTTAACAAATTACGGAAGTTTCAAGAAGCCGAGGCCAAGAACGTAGGCAGTTGATGATGAAAGTGAAATTCAGGAACTAAATATATTAGGTGAGGTTTTAGACCACCCTAACCCGTCTCATCGATCGGTATGGTAACAGGTGTTGAGAAAACTAAAGTTTTAAAAACCCTTAAAAAGCACAAATTTAAACCGTACAGAGTAAAAAAGTTTATCATCTTCAGAATGGGGATTTCCAAAGAAGGGTTACTGTATGTGAATCAGTGCAGATTGAACAATAACTTCCATATGAACGTTATCTGGACAGATGAAAGCCGAATAGATACTTCAGGGATATATAACAGGTATAATTCATATTATTGGGCTATAGAAAACCCACATGTTATAGTGCCCATAAACAGACAAGGGCGGCAAGGTTTCAATATTTGGGTTGGGATTTTTGGTGGTCGATTTTTGGGTCCCCATTTTTTTAATGAAAGTTTAACCGAACAAGATTATGCGAATATTTTACAAACATATGTTGCACCATTTTTGGAAAATTTTCCATTAGCGCAGGCTCGAAATATCCATTATCAGCAAGATGGTTGCCCTCCGCATAACGCACGAATTACAACTGATTTTTTGAATTAAGAATTTTAAGATAAATATATTGGTACTAGAGGATCTATGGACTGCTAGGTCCTGCGACTTAACACCATTAGATTTTTTTTTTATGGAAAAGATTGAAGGATATAGTTTTTAAAGGAAGAACTATCGAAACACGGGAAGAGTTGCAAGTAGCGACTAGGCAAGCTTTTGACTTGTTGAACTAATAAACGCTTGTAATGCAGTGAATAAAAGGTGTTTATTTGTATATTAGGGAAGAAGGAGTCAACTTTGAACAACTACTTTAAATTAAGTTTTTCCATAGGTTATGATTATTATTTAAACTCGTTTAATTTTTTAGGCCAATTTTTGTATTATAATATGTTCATAAATATAAAGTTTGTAATTTAATTGCATTATTTTTTAGTCTGTGTTTGATAGTTGACATGTTTGTATGGCCTACTTTAGCAAAAATGAAACAACTGGTATGCTATTTACCTGTCTTTGACAAGTGCCGATTTTTTTCCATGGCCTACTATAGCAAAAATTAAAAACTGAAATATCTCGCTCAATTTCAAAGATAAGTATGAATAATAATATATCATTGGAAAGAGCAAAAAATAAGCAATTTTTGAGACCATGGCCAACTATGATTTATATTTAAAAAAACTAAGCTTTATATATTTTCAACGAAACTAGAAATAATTTTAAAAATCTGAGTAGTCCAATGGATTCCACTCAAAAAAGTGCTTTAAGAATGTTTACACCGTTTTGGGAAGTTTTCAAAAATGACGGACTTACGATTTTTTTTCAAAATGGCCAAAAAAATGAAAAACGTCCTATATCTCGGATACCGACAGAGATTTCGGGATGCGGTTTTCACCATTCATCTAATTTCGAAAATCGAGCCCAAGACACCTATGTCAATTTGTTTCTATCTGGTCAGGAAATACGAGTTTCCTGTTCAAACAGTCGAAATCGCACCACCCTGTACACAAAACGCGCGCTATTGGCTTTTGTAGGAACTACGCACTGATATCGCGTCCTCGTCTATAACGTTTGAAAACTATCGCGGTTTCGAAAGTGAACTTCTTTCTGGGCCACCCTTACCCTCTTCTAATTTAATATAAACATGATATAATCGTTATGATTTTTAATTTGGTATAATTATTCTATTATTAACTGTCGTAACAATTCGAGTTATGTATGCTAATTTTTTTATTGTGTTATTGTATGGTCAAAGTTATTTTTTCTTGCATGTTATCCAAACATAACTTGTTTGCAACCAACAAAATGAGTGATATGCTGACAGTTAATTCTTACTGCGGTAGTTTTATGCAGATAATCTACAAAAAAGTAAACACAAATTATTTTTTACACTATTTTTGATATTAACAGCCTAAAGAAAAAAATGATTTGGCTTTTTTCAGAATAAAGATATTTTTATATATTTTTTTAAAAATTATATGTTTTATATATTATGAAGAGCTATTCTGCTCTTGCAATAATAGCAACAAAAAACATAAGAAGATATATTATAAAAGATTTAATTCCTTGCAAAATTGTTTTATGTTTAAATTCTATAGATATACAAAAAAAATCGGTATTATCTCAAAACTAAAAGAGACACAATTTTTTTTTTTTTTGTTAAATTATCTATATAAAAAGTTATATTACCATTTTCGATAGGGTGGATAATTTGGGAGATATAAACAAAAATGTAATTGAATTAAGGAATAAATCCTAAAGTAAAAAAATGCTCAAAAATTAATGAGTAAAAGTAAATTTTATTTTATGAAAAAGCAGTGGCGTAGTATTTTTATTCTCAAAAAATATTTAATGCAAAACCCGTACGGGCGGCACTGGTAGAGGAAATAAAAAAAATTGTATACCAGAAAATGCACCTATACAGGGTGCCACAGATTTGAGTGCATGCATGGGGATCTCGGAAACCGTAAGAGATACGAAGTCGGTTAAATTATGGCAAAGTTGTGTATTTACGTAACTAACCATGTCCACTTTAGTGAGTTGCAAAATTTCGAGTACTTCCGGAGATATCCGGAAAAAACCGAAATTTGCTGATTTCGTTTTTATTTTTTTCTAAAGTTATTTAAAGAGATATGAAAAAACAAAAGACCTTTTCTTATGGCCACTTTTTAAGCTTTACAAAACAGCGTCAACTTTATTTTTTTAAATACGTACCTGAGTTTTTTATTTAATTTTTTTTAACCCCTTATTATTCCAATTACAAAAATGTATAACACTTAATATTTATTAACAAATATGGAACGCCCCTATAAGAAATTATGAGCGTTCCTTGTCTAACTCATTGTCTCTTATGAAAAATATGTTTATTTTACAAAAAAATGTTAAGTGTTATACATTATTGTAATTGGGGTTATTACTGCTTCAAAAAAATGCAATAAACAATTGGGTGCCGTATTTAAAAATAAAGTTGATGATGGTTTAACGAAAACGAAACGTCGTACGGAAAATCTCTCAACGCTGTTTTGTAGAGCTTAAAAAGTGGCCATGAGAAAGTGTCTTTTGTTTTTTCATATCTCTTTAAATAACGTCAGAAAAAAATAAAAACGAAATCAGCAAATTTTGTAAGTTTCTAAGGTGAACATGGTTAGTTACGCAAATACACAACTTTGCCATAATTTAACCGACTTTGTATCTGTTACGGTTTCCGAGATCCCCATGCATGCACTCGAATCTGTGGCACCCTGTATACAGGGCTGGATTTAACTTTTTGTCGTCCATAGGCTAATATATTTTTGCCGCCCCAACGTGTCAATATTTTTTGGATATTTGGACGGAAAATTTAGCATTAAAAGAATGCAAATTTCACTAGTTATTCTTATAAAAATTTAATAAACAAATTTAACAAAAATCAGTCATACAGAAAATTAAATAAACAAATTTAATAATATAAAAACAAAATATAAATTAAAATGGTAAAACAAATGTCTTTTTTATACTATGTATTATTTAATTACAGGCAAAACCCTATACTAACATTTTTATTAAAACCTTTTTTTCTGCAAATTCGTCAATTATATCATTAAAATTTACTATTACTTTTTTTTTAATTTATCGTAAATTTGCCGCACTAGGCTTCAGTCTACTCAGCCTTTGCTATATTAAATTATATAATATATATATATATATATATATATATATATATAGTATATAAAAAAAATTTTTTTTTTATATATATATGATATATATGAATAAATAAGATACTTTCGTGATAAATAAGAATTTGTAAAGGTTAAAATCATCCCTAAAAATTAAAAAATAAATTAAACATTAAAAAAAAATAAGAAACAATTATTTCTTGTTGGTTATGATAAGAAAAAAAAAACTTTGAAATGTAAAGTCACCATCTATCGAAAAAGGGTAATGAAAAGTCGCAGAAATAAAAAGAAAAAAAAACTTGGATTAATTTTTTTGCATAAAAGACTTGTAATAACTTACCCTAGATATTCTACTAGATTTTGGTTAAATCTTACCCCCACCAAAAATGTTTAGCCCTTATAAATTTTCATTTATTACAACACTTTAAATTGCTTTAATATAATGGAAACAATATGATAATCATTGTGTTTATATTCGCCAATATAATATTTCGTTTTCGGGAATTTTCAAGCCCTAAATAAGGGTATTTTTTATCTTTTTTTAAACAAAACACAATGAAACCTTTGCTTTTTAATGGCGAGTAATTTGATAATTGTGAGATATTTTTATTTTATTTTTCCCTGGTCGCTATAACATGCTCAAAAGGAGGCTATTTTTGCGGTTACTTTATGCTGATCGGCCTTGGTAAAAAATATCCAACTTACAAAAAAATGCTTTCTTAATGTGTTTTTAACTAAGCCCCGAATTTTTCTTCACCTCACTTGCCCCCGACTCACTTGGTCACACGTTACGCCCGGTAAAACACCTCGCAAACTATTTTCCAATTATCCAGCTTCATTGCGAAAAACGCTTTTCCGATAACTGGGTTTCCAGAGCTCTATTTCAGCCTGGATTCGGACGTGTGGCTCTATCGATTTCCTGGCACTCTAAAATGGGACTGTGCCTCAGAGCGCTTGCGTAGGTTTAGTTATTTATGTTATTTTGCCCAGATAGTTGCTTACCTGGAGGATAATTGAATTTTTTCTTAAATTGTTTGTTCTTTGAGTTATTTATCTTGATCTTTTTGTTTTGCATCGTCTTGTTCTATTTTAAAACAAATTACAAAAAAATTCTTTTACTTTTATTAAAACCACTTTAGATATTCATGATTGAGTTATTTTGGGTAATGAAAAATAGGTTTTCCTATATCTGTCAGCTTTATGCCACCTTCTAATAAATATAAAGACCGGTTGAAAAACCTAAAAAAGAAACAGGTGTCCGTTGTGAGTGTCTAAAAATATTTTTTAAATGCCAAACTTAACTTTAGATCAAAAAGTAATAATTATTCATTTTATTGAGCAGAGAGGTTGGCCAGAAAGGGATGTGGCGGAAGAGCTTAACATCCCAAAGAGTACTGTTCATTTTATTAAAAAAAATGGCAGGAAACACACTCCTTTGAAAGAAGAGCTGAAAGTGGTCGCCTCAAACTATCGAATCAAGAATAAGACAATAATTTACTTAATGTTTTGAGAAACCAACCATTTAAATCTGTAGTTACAGCAAAAACGGAAATGAATTTCCCAGCATCGCACAGTGGGGTATTGGGTAGGTATTCACGGTCAAAATTATTCTGATATATTTTTTGAGTACATACGCTTATTATTCAACTCTAATACACATAAAAACTCATGTTGGTACGATTTTTTTATGTATAATGCTTACTAAGTGGCAAGTAGCTTCAAAAAATAACAAATATGAAACCAAACATAACAAAGTCTGCATGTTAAAATAATAAGCCAGACCAACAAGGAAATAATTATTTTAATATATTTCACTATCACTGGTATCCACATCTGAATCTTCAATTTCTTTAGAATCCTCTGTTGTTTCGTAGTCCGGTGGTAAAAGCATATTTAATGTCTCCTTTGTGAAATATTTTCTTGAAGATCTAGTTCTTGGTTTTAAACTGGATAAAAAAGGGTCGGAAGTCAATAATAGTCATTTCAACTCCTGTGATGGCAGCTGCCATTTGAGTGTCTGCAAAAAACCTTCTGGATGTGTTACCATCGTTCGAGTTTCCAGATCCAGGTTTAGGACGGTCAAGAAAGCCCATTTTTGTTCTAAAGCGCTCTGAAATTTTATTTTTGTAGCTGCTACGATTGATTTTTCCTCCTCACTTCTTGCTTGCCATTTCTTAATTTGGCAGTTTGTATGAAAAATGTAAAATAGTTTCAGAGAAACATATTCAGCGTGACGAATGGAAAGTCCAAATGTCAAATTTTTAGCTTTATTGGTTTCAATCTAATGCGTTCCAGGTTATTAAATTCTTTTGATGTCGCTAGGCAAATAAAGCATCTTTAGTAGATTAAGTGTCAGTAGCTGCATTGCAGACTTTGCCATTTTCATGGTAAATAAAAGATATGCTGAATCTTTAAATTTTACCAGTGGAAGTGCTATAGCACCTTTTTTTAAATTTTGTATTTGACTTTTGATAAAATATATTTCTTCTTTAGTGACATTGACTGACTCGTGGCAAATCCAAATCAAATTGGGCGGCAAAACCTTGGGGAGGAGGGAAAAAGGATTACTCCGTATAAGTTTACTTTGATTTTCTGACTTAATAACTAGCTGCAATGGCACAAAGGACTAAAAAAATATTTGCATCACTATCAGAATCGTCGTCAAATCTTTGTTTAAACTGGCTTTGTTGCGAGCCGTCAAATCCCCATTTAGAAATCAACTGTAAGTCTTGTAATTGCTCCAATTTAAGAGTTTCTAAAGCTTCAGATAACAGTATACAAAGTCGGGTTTTGTATGATCTAAAATAGCTTAAAATTAATTTTAGCACTAGTGGAGGTAACGTTAATATATTCAGCAATTGGGTAACACTCTAACTTCGCCTTTTATAGAAGTGAATAACACGGAAATCTGTCTCTATCGGCATTCCTTATTATATTATATTGATTTCTGGTTAAATCAGCCTTAACAAAAATAGAAAGTCCTTCCTGAGGAGATAACTGTTGCCTTTCAGTTGTTAACGTGAATGCCTTCTGGTATTTTTTAGCTCGTTCTAGTGATGCATTAAAATCTTTTAGAATTCGAGAGGCAGTCACCTTACCTTCAGCCCTCATCATCATTTGGGTCGCATACACCAATTCATATGTGGAGACCGTTTCCCTAAGTTCTTCTGTTTTCCTTCTTTTGCTTCTTTCGCTTAATTGGCCAATTGGTTTTGGTGGTCTACCTGGCGGTGAGTATAAAAATTACGGAAAATCGATAGTTGCGTCTATTTTTCTTTTAAAATAAAATTTTAAATCGGATATTTTGTGTTTTATAATATAGTAAACGCAAAACAATTTCCGATGCACGTCATCAATCAGCGATAAATAATACTCGGGTCCCCAAACGTGACGAAATAAAATCAGGAAAAAAATATTAAATTTGGGCCCTTTTTAATGAATTTAATCAAAAGTATTTCATTTCACTTTATAATCAATTAAAGAATATTTATATCAGTTAAATCTTAAAAAATTGGTTTAATTTAATTTTTATTATTGTCATGTTGTCGTATTTAGCGACGTTCCCTTCATTTTTTTGATTTTAGTTCCCGTCCAGCTGTTATTATTTATAACAATTTTGTGTTTTTATAATATAATTGTTGGTTTTATTTTTACGGTTATTTTAAAAAATTTTTTTTTTTTAAAAACAAAGACTTTGTAGTTTACTGGCATTTACTTCTACGTTCAATTTCGTCTCAAAATGCCGAAGCTTTAAACAGCCGATGCAAAGAGCTAGTAGTTTCCCCTTGCTAAGCTATTTTCAGCAAGAACTGGAAAAGGGCCCTTTACCCCCTTTGACTGCAGTAAGAGAAGTAAGTTTAACACAAAAGTAGCATATAAAACTTGCAAAAAATTTTTTAAATTTTTAATTTGTAGGTTGCTGCAGCCCAAACAAATTTTTCCCATCGTTAGGTTCCCCCGGGGTGCAGGTTTAAAGTCTGGACACTTTAGGGATGAAAGAACGAACAAAGTGGGATGATCGGGGCCTCACGTTGGACTGTAAAAGGATGCAAAAAAGGGGCACTACATGGGTCTGTTGGGAACTGCTAGGGGGGGAAATTTAAACTGGCAACCCTTTTCAGAGCAGGCCGGAAAAATATAAAAAAGAGGGACAAACCCCCACAGTTTGTCGGAGGGGCAAGAGAGGGAAGCTGCAAATGTGGTAGGAACGCCTTTCCCCCGACATGAGAACAATATTCTAAAGAGGGTCTGATCGGGGATACATACATGTAAAAGATTAGAAGGAGAGAAATACTTTCGGGTCGAAAAAAGAACCCAAGATTTCTTGAAGCGTGGGTATGTAGTAATTGGGTTTTTTTTCAGTTAAGAATTTTTTCAAAAGTAACACCCAAAAAGGGTTTAAAAATTCTTTTTTTTTGCGAACTTTTCCAAAATAACAATGCATTGGCAGAATTTTTCGCGACAGCGAACATGACTGTGTTTTGGAGGCATTAAAAGTGGAGAAGATTTTTCACGCCCAATCCAAGATTACAAAGTCTTGTGGAAGAGATATCTGATTTGACCGCGCGTTTTTCAAATCAAATTTTAAAAGGGGGGCTTAGGAAACGGAATATTAGAGTGTAATTTTTTGGTTACACACGTTCTTTTTGTAACTGGCGTAAATTTTTGTAATAGTTTGTAATGGAAAAAAAAAGTATATGACTAAGATTAAAACCAAATAAATATTTAATTTTTTAAAATTTCGTTTGATTAAGGAGGGAAAAATAGATTTTTAAAAAAAAAATAATTTTTTTAAAAAATTTAATACCAAAACACTATCTGGAACGCTAAATCCAGTCACGAAAAGCATATGTCGGGATCGGAAATTGTTTTGCGTTTAGTTTATAAGCCTGTTCATCAGGCATTTTTAGAATAGAGTATATTTTTCCAAACTTTTTATTTTTTGTTCATTTTCGCTCAGGACATTCTCTAATATAACTGCATTATTGTTTATAAATGTGTATTTAGAAAAGCCTTTGGAAGAGCTTGGAAGTATAAAAAAATCCTTAGAGTATTAATAATTTGAAATAAAAAAATAATAATAAATTGTTTAAAAATAATAAATAAAAAAAAAATTTGTTCGCAACAAGAGTAAATAAACCGAGATATATACATTGACATACCTTTAAAAGTGCAACCAAAAAAGGTTAAACAAAAAAATAAATATTCTCTATTTTCTGTATTAATTAATTTTTTTAAGATCATACACAAACTGTTCACAATAGACACCAATAAAAAAACTAATGCGATCCATTTAAAAGAGTAAATGGGGGGGATTATCAGTACATTTTTGGCAGGTCCATCAAGATATTAGCTCATAAAAAAATTAAATTTAGTAATATATATTTTTGGCCACTTTTTCCTTCAATCCCCCACCGGGGCATCGGTTAGAACGACGGCGAAAAAGGAAATATCCGAAGTTCACCCGGCAACCGTTTTTAACAAATGCAAATAAAGAACAACGCATTGGATTTGATCTACAATTTTACTTGGAACCTCTGATTTTTTGGGAAAATATAAAATTTACCGATGAAAAAGTTTTTCAGTCGTGATACAATGGGATACTTAAGGTATACAGGCCTCAAGGAACACGATTTGATGAAAAATATACCCAAAAGGACAGAAGTAGGGGGCGATTTTCGGTAAATGTTTGGGGGTGGCTGAGTGCACAAGGACTTGGTGTATGTTATTTTATCGAAGAAAGGTTCAATGCGGAGGTATATGGATCTACTACAGAATATCATGCTTCTTTCTGTACTGGGTCGATTTCCGGACAGAAATATTATCTTTCAGCAAGATAAGTGTCCCGTTCATACGGTCCGGCAAGTCGATGAATGGTTGGAAGATCAGCGTATCAGGATTTTACCGTGGCCCGCACGTAGTCCGGATTTAAATGTTATGGAAAATATATGGAAAATATTGGGTCTGGAATGATACTATTTATATCTTCAAACATACGACCTGTTGGGGGTAATAAGATTTATCGATGACTACCGATTGAATATCTTCCCGTATGATTGCTGCCGCAGAGTTCAGTCGCTCTTCTTTGCCATTCAATTTTTTATTCACTCCAAGATTAATTTAAAATATCATGATGATCGTCAATAATCAAATTAAAGTGTAATAACTTTACAAATCCTACGCCGAAATTTCTTTGTATCGAAAATAGCGATGAGTGTCAGTTTACATTGGAAGAATTGAAAAATGTTTGTAAAAATTTAAATATAAATAACAGAACTATTAAACTCCGATTAAAATTAAATTATGGTTAGAAGTCACCAATCACGAAGTGAAAAAAATCTAATGGCAAAGAACAGCGATTTAAGATCCTGAAAGTTGCGACAGCAAATCTTATTACCACCCATCAGGTCGTATGTTTAAAGAAATAAATATTCATATTCCAGGGTCACAGACTTATTTTTTGAAACAAATAATTTTAAAGAATAAACGGTTCAATTTGAAAGATTTGTCATAGCATTATGACTGCTGTTCGTCCTCGGTCTTTTAAGTCCAAGAAACAATTGGGTCTCGCAGTTTTTTTTTCATCGACGATTTGCCCCAAAACGTTTCATACAAATTTTTCCGTACTTTGGTATGTGCGCATCTCATAATGAAACTATGATGTGCAAGGCAGCTACAGTTTTTCATCGTTCACCGTCATCTTACCACCAGAAAGTGGCACGTTTATTGAATATGTTGCAGAAAATAATCATATAAATGTAAATACATTAGACGGTAATATTACGATTTACATAATTTTTACAAAGTGAAAGGACAATTTTTGTAGACAATTCCATGGTCTACAATTTTTGTTTACAATTAAACTAATCGTTTCACTAAAAAATCCAAAAAACCCATTTTTGCGAACTTTGACCCTGTATAAAATTTTTGCACACATGGGATCGTAGGGGACTTTTTACAATTTTCTGGGATTGTATCCCCAACGTTCATATAAATTTTCAGCTTTTTGGGAATTTATGTAAGGGTACCCTAATTTTTGGACTAACTTTCGGATAGGTACTAATTGATCTACTTTTTTTTTAGGTTTATTTCTGATTTTCAAATATACTAATCTGTTTTCTTTTTTAGGGTATTTTAGTTTTTTACCGGTATTTAATAATTTAAGTTTTTTAAGGGCATTTAAATTACTAATTAATCGTACTAATTACTCTTATTTTTGTGTCTTTTGATTTTTTAGATATTTTTTCATTTATTTTTCCTTGGCATTTTAGTTTTTTACATGTACTAATTAATTTTTTTTCAGATTAATTCCTGATTTCAATGTACTTGTCTGTTTTCTTTTTTAGGGTATTTTAGTTTTTCAGCTGTACTTATTAATTACTAGGTACTTATTTTTGTACTTATAAAAATTATTTTGGGTATTTTATTTAATTTTTAAAATGTTTTATTTAATCTGGTTTTTTATTTAGTTTTTTTTATTTTATTAATTACTAATTACTCTTTGTTTTGTGTATTTTATTTATTTTTTTTTCTTATATTAATTAATCTTTTTTTAATTTTTAAATGTACCAATTTATTTTCTTTTTTAGGATATTGATATTTTAGTTTTTTACAAATATCAATAATTCTGTTTTTTTTTTCATGAAAATTTTTGTATTCTCAGGTTGTAATAACGATTATCTTTACTATACACCTTAAAATTAAGAATACAATAAGAATCTTTAAAAACTCTCTACTAAAATTGATAATAAAGTTTCATATTTATTTTTATTGCCAAAACAATTAAAATTTTAAAATGCAAATATTTTTAAGTTTCAGTGTCTTCCTGGCAGCGGCTAACGTTTCAGCTTAAATTAAGTCACATAATGAGTATGCGGCTGTCTGTTGTTGTCCTTAGGGGCCGTACAACACTGATGATGGCAAAGGAAGGCCGAAACAGTTGCTGAAGCCTAGGCTATGGGCAATCAAGCTATAGGTTTATCTGTTTTCTCTAGAAATAAATAAAAAGAACTTTTATCTTTAAAAAAGTCAGCAATATTCAGAAAATTGTGTATTTATTATATTTTTTAAAATATAATGATAAGTCTCATACATTGTTTTTTATTTTCAGTTTCTGGAATTTAATGTCTGAATTGGTGGAAACTTGAAAAAAACTGAACATGACTTCAACCCAATCAAAAGAAATTGCGTGGAAAATAAGGTGCCATCATGTTAATTTTTAGATGGATCGGAGTTAGTAAACTTACTTGTACCAAAAAAATATTGTTATTAGCGAAATTCTTGGCCAAAATTAATATTTTGCTTATATCTCCTTCATTCATTATTTTATTAAAAATATGTATATAACCTTTTTCATAAAACTCATTAAAAATCATATTTTTTGTTTAATAAATTTTTTCGTAGCTCTTTTAGTTTAAGAGATATTTGCGTTTTTATTTAAAAATTTAAATAGTTAATATCTCAAAAACTATAAGAGCTACAAAAACTTTTATAAATAAAAAATTACTTAGTTTTATTAGGCCATTATTTTTAATTATATACTTTTTTCCGACAATTAATAGTTTTCTCTTTCACGATTTTTTCTAGATAAAAAAAATGCAATTTGAACCCGCTTAGTTATATTAAAGGATATCAAGGTAAAGTTACACGATGATTTGATTTTTAAAAATAATTTAATTACATCTAAAATAATTTTAGTCACTCCTAAATATATTTTATTTAACAAACTGTCAATAGATAAAAAGTTCATAATTCATTTTCAATTTTCAATTTAGCTTAATCACAAAAAATTAATTAATTTAAGCGTAATATTTTGGTGTTCATAAAATACTGTGCCATAAGAAAAATGGCAAAGGTATAGTGAAATTTAGTTTATGAGGGTATCAAACAAAACGGTTCGAGTTGTAGGGCCCTCTGTATATTATATTCGTTTCCTTTCCAGACTATACCTATACCTGCAGCCCATCAGGAAAGCTGAGAGAAAATTTATATTTATTCTTTTTCCCACAGGCCGATCGGTAAAGCTTTCTCTATAGGTGTATGCTCGAAGGTCAGTTCGGAACAGGCCTCTTCACTTGGCCTGGCACAGTGCGCCAGTAGTGTTAAACAATATTTAAAAGAAATTATAATATAAGGTTAGTTGAATTTATTCAAAAATCTGTTAAATATAATTTCAGATTTGATTAGCATCGAGATTATACTTATCAAAATTTTCTGACTATTTAAGCAGCAATTTAGTGCAAGCTGAATAGAAAAATCAATATTATTTTCTAACGGTCCATCTAAACCTTGTTTATGTCGAAGGCATTTGCATCTCTTCTTTACTATATTATTTAATTATACATATAAGGTTAAGTAAATTTTTAATGTTTATTAAGTTCAGATGGCATCCGAGTTGAATTTCAGGATTTTCAAAATTATTTTATTTGTCAATCAATAAAAAAGTACAATAATTATCCTAAAAAAACGAGGATATCTAAAACCTTGTTTGCATGTCGTGCTGCAGTCCCTTCTTACTATTTATTTAATAGTATCTATAGATGGTCCTGTTGTTAAGGATATAATAAGTAATATTCCCGTTGCACTGTCGTCACATTATTATTGTTACCATAAAAAAGACGCATAATAGAGATTTGTTGTTCTTCTGAATAGCCCATCGACAAAAAAGCAATACAAACTACTTTTAATAGTTAAAATGATAAATTTCAACTTTTTACAATATCAATACGTCAAATTTATTAAAACAATTTTATTGTTTTCATAGCTTTCTTGATAGAGATCGAACGCTGTTAGAACAACACCGATACGTCACGGTCTTATATCAGTTTGCCATATGAGACCGTGACATATCGGTGTTTTTCTAACAGCGTTCGATCTCTACTAATTTTTTTTCAATTTATTTATATTTTAGGTTTAAATATCTCAAAAATGGTTTATCCAAATATCATTAATGCATATATATTTAAAATCAGGAAAAAAAGATCCTTTATTTTAGCGCATAATATACCGGATGTTCCATTTAAAAAAGTTAAGGTTGCCTATATTTTTCCAATTTTTTATTGCGATATTTTTTTACTGATAATTTTAAAAGATAATATGGAAAAAAACCTACAACTTTTATATAAAACATTTTTTTCTGTCTTTTGAAATAAAGGCTCCAGAAGCCACGTAAATATAATCAAAGACCCTGTACAAATGCTCCCCCAAGACAGTTATCATTAGCCGAGAAGGCCGAATTAGTTTTTATGCGGAGATAACTATAAATCAGTACATGAAGCAGCAGATATTTTCAATGAAGAACATTCAGAGAAAGAAGTTCATTATTCAACTGTACCAGATTTTTAATTTTTGTAGGGTATGACAAATTTTATGTTTGTTGCAATAATATTAAATTTTATATATAAAATTTTAATATTAATGTTTATTTTAAATGTTTATTAAAAAATTAATATACAAATACAAATGCATTCTGAATGCACTAAATGCACCCAATAAAGCAATGGTTTGGTTAGTGCCCATGCTAGAACTTAACAATTAACAAATCAAAATTAATTTTAATGATGTCTATTAATTTGTACAGTTTTTTAATAAACATTTAAAACAAAAATTTTGCACTTTGTATGAGCGTTTTTTGATATGCATATTTTTATTACTAATATTTTACCTTACTAAAAAAAAATTTTGTAAAATTTTAAAGTTGTGTTTAATATCGTTGCAACAAACATGAAGTTCGTGATTTCCTAAAAAATTAAAAATCTATGTTAATGTTACAAATATGCTTGAATTTGAACAAAATTATGAGAAATTGATTTGATTTAAAATAGTTTATGAGTGTTTAGAGTGAGTAAAAAAAAATAAGAGATTAAAAGGTTTTTCAACCAAAAAAGCAAAAAAAAAATAGGAGGTCATGTTTTGGTATTTAGGCATAACTTTTAATTTTGAACAACTTTTATTTATAACATTTTGCTAAATTTTCTGAAATAAGGGTAGTTTACGCGTGTTCAATATTTATATTTTTTGACCTACCCTGTATGCTGTTTGACTTGCAACCATTCTAAGTGCACATAATATGATTATCAAACATGCACCAACTTTTGGCAATATTTGTATTTTAATTGTGCAATTAATTAAAAAAATCCCACATGTTGCACTCTTAAATGACCACACTGTATAGGTAGTTTCCATACATACAAATTGTCCGCCAAAAACTTATTGTTAGAAAAGGCTTATTATGTATTGTTTAAATATTTTAAAGATAATTTAGAATAAATTTATTGCATAGTCTTATATTGTCTTTTTTTCTTATAATATCATATAATTGATTATTAATTATTATTAATATTTTATACCATCTAAAACGCCAGGAGTTATTTTTAAGTCAAATTAATTTATTGTTTATATTTCCAACCAAAATGTAATTGATAAATTAATTGCATTTTTAAACAATTATTTGCTTATCTAATAAAACATTTACAGCAATATTTAATAATGTGATCTATTTTTAAATTTTTAACTGTTAACTATAAAAATAAGTCAGCTTAGTTTTTATAGTATACAATAAGGGGCAAAATTACGTATTTTCTTTATTCACAATGTCAAAAAGGTTTAATATTTACGTGCCTAATGCTGAATACTACAATTTTTTTTGGAGTTAGACAGTGCATGTATTTAATAGATCTACATTCTATTATAGTGATATATCTATACTGAGTGTCCCAAAAAATTTGTAAACTCAACAGTATTTTCAATAAAGATACCGAGAAGAATACAACCAAAATGTTAAACATGAACCAAACTCTACAGAAGAGCATATCTAGTATAGTTTACATGTGGGTTACAAAGTTAAGAAAAAAAATATACTTTTTTATTTCCTTGTATATTTTAGCATGTAAACTGTATTTTTAAAAACTTCGCATCTCAAACTAATTATAATAGTCGTCATTTCCTGATTATACAGGGTGTCCCAGAATATGTGGGCAATCTTCCTAAAAATTTAGAAAACCAAAATATTATGAAAAGTTCAATAAATTTTTTAAATGCAGCCTTCCTCACCGAATACAGATACATAAAGGACGCCCGTGGAAATGTTTTTTAAATAACTTTTAAAATACTAGGCGTAGTAATATTTTTTTAAAATTGAGGGTTTTACTTGATGAGTTTTTTTAAAAAGGAACCCACCCAAAATCACATTGCTTTTTAATTTGCCGGGGACGGGACTGGCCCCAACACAATAATAGAAAATTTTTAACCCCCTGTTTAATAAGGCTCACAATATTATTTTTGGATAGCTTTAACAAAACTAAAAAAAGGTATGATTGACATCGATAAAATGAACTGTTTACGAAAATAAAATATTATGGTTGAAATTTTTTTAAAAAGTTATATAGAGTGTTCTCTAATTTCTCAATATTTAGGAAAAATTTTTTTGGTTTTTTTTAAGAAAAAAACTTCATAGGCTTCCCAAAAAACTCTTAACTTTTAAAATTAAGAGGAAAAAATTTTAAAAATTAATCATTTATTATTAATATCTGTTACCACTTTAGATTTTTTTATGAAATTTAACTTATATGATCAAGGGCATTCGAGTCCCACATTTTTTTTTTTCAAAATAGGGGTTTAAAATTTTTTACAACGCCACTGGTGAAAATGAAAAAAATTGTACACTAAAAAATTTCTTGGTACATAGTATATTTATAATAAACAATTAAAATATTAAATTATTACAGGTATTAATAATAAATGATTTATTTTTTTAAAATTTTCCACCCTTTCTCAAAATTAAAGGGGGCTACTTTATTTGATTTTTTTAAAAAGGGAAAAAATTTTTTCCAAAAAAATTTACTTTTGAAAACCCCCCTTTTAATGTAAAAAAATACCTTTTTTTTTCAGTTGATTTTATCGATGTCAATAAAATCCTTTTTTAGTTAAAAAGGAAAGCTTCTAAAAAAAATTTTTGTTGATTTTAAACATCCCATATTTTAACCATTTTAATCAGAATAACTTTGGAACAAATAAAGGTATCAAGATGCTTTTGAATCCTTATATTTCTTTAAAGTTTTTCTCGTACCTTCCGATTTATTGTGTTTTTTTTAAAAAAAAAAAGGTTTTTAAAGGTTTTGGGGGGTTATTACAAAATAATATTTACAATAAAGGTTACTTTTATTTTTTAAAAAAAAACTACGTAAATTTTGAAAACCCTTCCCCATTCGGAAAACTTTTTAAAAATTCGAAAAAAACTTATTAAAACTATCTAACGTGTTCGTTATATTGTCGAGGATTTTCTGTTGCCCGAAACCTGAAATTAAACCTTTTTTTTTTTTTCCTTGGGGAAATGTTTTCGTCTGACATTATTAGTCCCCCCAAAAAAAATGTATATTTTTCCCCTTTACTAAATTTTGAATTCTCTGGCAAAATTCCCCCTTTTGGAAAATCATTTTCCCTTTATTTCTTGTAACTTTTTGAATTTTGTATGGCTTTAATTTTTTTTTTCATGATTTCTTGTACTGTATTTTTTAGGAATATGGCTGAACTTGGGGAATTTTTTCTTTTTGACAATGTTGGATCTTCCTGAGTTATCTCAAAATTTTTTAAAACTTTTTTAGAAAAATTCTCATTGTTTACAATTTTTTTTTTTTCGGGCTAAGATCCTTTTTCGAATTTTCTGTCCGATTTTAATTAATTTTTTGGGGGGTGGAGCTTTTTAAACATTTTTTTAAATCCTCCCGGGTTTCTTTTTGATTTGGTTTAAAACAAAATAAAATTTTTCCTTTTTTCCCCTAAGAGAACATTTTGCGCTTCCTAATTAAAATTTTTTGAAAAAAATGACCAACAATGGCTGACAAGGGGAGGCTTTTTTTTGGGAAAACGAGATAACTTTTTTTCCCCGGGCGATTTAAAAAAAATCCTTTTAAAATAATATTCCTATTGACATACAGTCAATTTTTTGGGGGTCAATAAATCCCGTTATTTTTAAGAAAACCCAAATGCTTTTTTAAAATTTTTTTAAAGGGGGAAATTTTTAAAAATTTTTAAAAAATATTAAAATATACAGGGTGTTCCTTTAAAATAAAAAATTGTCCTATATCGGAAAATCGGCCTTTTTTTTTTGGCTAATGGAATGTCACCTAAAAATGGAAAAGATACGGGAAACCCTTTTAAAAAAATATGTTTTTTTTGGGAAAACCGCATCTTGATATCTTTATTTGTTAAAAATTTTTGATCAAAATGGGTCAAAATATGGACGGTCACCCTGTATTTCTTTCATAGAGATTATTAATCGACGTGTTCCAGCATTTTGGATTTTGATTTATTGCATATCTACCTATCATTATAATATAAACAATTTTCACTATCACCACACACAACTCCCCCCAAAAAAAAAGGGTTTTTTTTCCCCCGCAAAAAACAACCAGGGGGGGCCCGGAAAATAAAAAGGGGGGGGGGGCCCCCCCGGGGTTTTTCCCCAACTGGATGAGCAAGGGGGGGGCCCCGGGGGGGACAAGAGGGGGGCCCCCGTGGCCCGCCAGGCCCCCCCCCGGGCAGAATCAGGAAAAGGGGTTTCCTGAAGTAGGGACTGGGAAAAGGGGGCCCTTTTAAACGGTGGAGGTGGTGAGAAGGACTATGACGTTTTTGGTAAGTTTCAATAAGATTTTTGCATAATAAAAGTGTAGTGTACAGGGTGTTCGGTAAAAATAAGGCATTTTTGCAAGAAATACTAGTTTATCATTTCTACGCCTAGGCATTCTTTGGAAACAGACATGCTAATTATACTTTTGGAAAACAATAAACACAAACGTATACAGAGTTTAATGACTATCAAATGTAATACAACAAAATATTTAGTGATTACCATATTATACTTTTACCTGACACGAACCGCGTTATTCAGGAAACACAACGAATCCAGAGGGTTGTGTTCCCCGTTTAAAATTGTTTAAAAAACCGGAACATCGGGGTTGTTTTAAAGACTATCAGCGAATAAAAGAAAAAATTTCCACCACCCAAAGGGGTAGTAACACTTTCCCCACTTCTGGCAGGGCTACTACCAAATCTCGTTTTATTTTTCATAAGGGGGGACGTAAAAATAATTCAAAAATAAAAATGAAAAAAAACATATATGTAGCTATGGTATATAGTATCAAAATCAAACCACCAAGCCAGGTAGCATAAACGATTACACAGGTCCCAAAAAAAAAAAGTTTTGTGTGCTGGGTGTCTGACTAAGATTTTCTGAAGCATTTTTTTTCCGCTGAACACGAATCTGAAGTCAAAGTTGGGGTTTTTTAAAAACCCAAAAAAAAAAGGGGAAACCCCCAAAAAAACCCCCCCCGTAATTTTTCCGGCAAGCTACTACCACGGAATGTTTTTGGGGGACGACTTATAAACTATAGGAGATACAAAAAATTTTATGGAACAAAAAAAGGGGCGTTTTTAATTGTCAATAAAAAAAAATTTCCTTTTTTTAAAAAAATAAATAATAAAGGAGATAAAAACAAAAATGAATTTTGACTAAAAAAAATTTAGTCCCCAAAAAAAGAAAAAAAATATAATGTATTTTTTTTAAAAATAATAAAAATGTTTATTCATTTTAAATCCCCCAAAATTTTTAAAATTTGCGAAAAAAATAAAAAAAATAAAAAAAAAAGGTGACAGGTATAAAAATTTTAAAATTTAAAAGTTGTATATAATGTGAAAAAAACATATATTTTTTTTTAAAAAAAATGTCTAACTGTTTGTAATTTTTTAAATGTTTTTTTTAAACCTTTTTTTAAAAATTTTTTTTTGTTTTTGTCATAAAAAACTTACCTGTAATTTTGACAATGACGGGGGTTTTTTTGGGTGTTTTGGTTAAAAAAACTCGACAGCATTTAATGGAAAAATTTTTTTTTAAAATTTTTAAATTTCATTCCCTTCTATTTTTAAATTTTCTGAAAAAAAAAATTTAAAATTTTCCCAAAAAATTTTTTCCGAGGTATACTCTAAAAAAACCTGAAAAAATTTTTTTTTTTTATTCTAACTCCCAAAAATATTGCATTTAAAACAAAAAAAGGGTTTTATAACTCAAATTAAAAAGGGGGTTTTAAAAATACAGAGTTTATGTCATATAAAAATTTTGTTTTTTTTTAGTTTTTTTAAAAAATTTACGTTTTAAATAAAAAAATCGTTTATCTAAAATTCCCCTTTTTTTGATTATTTTCTGTTTGACCCCAATTTGACTTCAGATTCTGCTCAGCGGAAAAAAAAAATCCAGAAAATCCTATCCGACACCCACCAAAAATTTTTTTTTTTTTGTTATCAGAGGGTAGCATGCATGATTATCAAAAAAGGGCCCGCAGATTCCTTTTTTAAACACTTTTCCCATAATATGGAAAAAAAAAACACAAGGTTTTGGGCATTTTTTACGAAACTCTGTTTAAAATTGACAAATAACTCTTGCTGTTTTTTAAAAAAAATTGTGGTTTTATATCATTCGAAAAAGGGGGTGAATTGAAGATGTTTTTGACTAATTAGAAATACTTGATCATTTTTTTTTTTAAACAAAAAATTGTCTCTCAAATTATTTTTTACCTTTTTGTGGTTTGAGGGGGCCCTATTTTCTTTGTGCTGTCAAAAGGGCCCCCAAAATTTTTTAAAATTTTTATTATTCTAGTATTAGTCTAATTAATATTAAATAAAAATGTCTGTTTTTTTGATTTTTCAAAAAAAAATGTCCCGTTTGAAATTCGAAAAATTTTAAAAAATTTTTAAAAAAAAAAAAAAAAAAAAAAAAATGTAAGACCCAGGTCAAAAATTTTTGGGGGAAACCGTACACGTCCTACCTATCTTAAATTTTTTATGTTTCTCATGTGCTGAACACCCTTTTCCTATTTTTTTAACTCCTTTGCTTTGGGTTTTCGAAATCTGCTTGTTCGAAAAAAAAGTGCTTTTTAACTCGTTGCGCAAATAACTATTTTGCATGAAAAAACGGCCGTTAAAAA